>OV651824.1:20913892-20931194 GCA_927349885.1 Psylliodes chrysocephalus | reverse complement strand
GAAGAATCACTGATAGTTTCCTATTATTAATTTGGTGTTCGTAGAAACAAATGAAGTAATTGCCAACTGATTGGAAACGGTTGGAAAAATCCCTGATTATTCTCCGAATTTTAAATCCGGGGCATGCGTACATGAATTATTTTTAATAACCTACAATTTGACATTTGTTTGGCTTGAAATTTATGTCCGTTTATGTGTTTTTAATTCGTCAATACTTATATTGATTTGATTAGTTGTTTTTATAAGTGTAATTAGTACAGATACATAACAATTAATAAATAACATAAGACCACAAAGACCTACCATTTAGTATCCTGATAAAATATCAGCCTTTAACTTTAAAACAGGTAATAAAAGTAAAATATGTTGATAAAATGGGAATTTGGGTGCAAATTATAAACACAATTTCTTCTTTTTTTAACCGTTTACTAAATCTATATCTAATTCACGAGAATAGTAGAGAAGAATCCACAACTGTAAAACATGCGTTCGCAGAACATAAAAATAAAAATGACAATAAATCCCAAACCGTTGAAAATCGCGCATGCGCATCATAAAAGAATCACCAACCGTTTGAAACTGTCTCTACGAACAAACCTATTAATATCGGACAAATAATTAATATACATACCGTTGAAAATGTCTGATTTTGAGATTATATCTAAATTTCTCAAAAATATATTTGATGGAAGATGGCCATAATTCGTGAAATGCAATACTGGTGCCATCTAGCAACAGATAGTCCCACTATGGAGTTGCACATATTACTTGTAGAGGCCGAAACTTGATTATTAACGCACTTTTCTCTCACGCTCATGGAGAAACGATTATTACTCATGTTCAGGCCTCGCAACGAAATCCAGACAGGCGTAACAAAAAAGCTACAAAAAAGTTACAAAAAATGAGCCGGGTCCGGGCTGGTGCCGCTACAAATATCCGCTAAGCTAGCGGATCCGCGCTTTTCTCAGGTTCAGTACAAGCTACAAAAGGAAGACTAGCGTAACAAAAAAGCTACAAAAAAGTTACGAAAAACCAGCTGGGTCTGAATCTGTGCCGCTACTATGGAATTTATGGAAATTCAAGCTAGCGGATCCGCTGTTTTTTCGGACCTGCGCTAAGCTACAAATTTGCAAATAGTGTAACAAAAAAGCTACAAAAAACCCGCCAGGTCTTGACACAATATATCCCCTATAGTAGTGCATCTCACTTGTTAAAGAGTTGGCACTAAGTTTGCAGCGCAAGAATGCGTCTGTGTCTGGCCGCTCAACTAACTCGATATGGCGGTAAATTCAAATATAATTTAAAGGCGAAATTTAAATTTCCCGCCAAAATTGTAAATTTTCAGCCGCGGAATGGCGGGAATTTTTAAATATATTCATTCGGCAATAATTATTGAGAAGTATATTGCATGTTCGATTAAACGAGCTGTAAATCCAGGCGCTATTTTTATTTTGATAGCTAAAAATAATACTAATTCTTTTATTATTAGCTATTACAATAAGAGCAGCATTTGGATTAACAACACATTTAAAAGAACATGTAATATACTTTTCAATTTTACCTAAATCACTTATTTTTTACCTATAGAGGTTAGATCTGAAAAAAAAATTGGCTCTGGTAAAAAAACAAAAAATTGTATAAAGTATTTTATTTGAAAAATTATAAAACTTATTTAATATATTTTAAAGACGAAGATAACTCTAGCCATATCCATTTTACTGAAAAAAAAAGAAACTATTAAATGAAATCATTTAGTTATTAAGAGATGTTTGTGATAATACAGTGGCAGCTATCGAATGTTGTACAATACGTTTTGCTAATGTCCAAGTAAAAACTACAAAGAGTTAGCATTAGTGGGAGAAGGAATAGAATACTATGAACGTAGCCAGCCGGCTACGTGGGGATGCATCACACCGTGTGCCTGTTCATATTACACAGCACACAAGGCAACATTCATATTATTCGTTTCCTGATCGAACTAATGCGCTAACTCTTTAGTTTTATTTTCGATTCTAGCCAAGCGTATTGGAAAGTGTTCATTAGCCGATACTGTATATAAATGCTAAAATCAATAAGTGAAATAAAAAAATTTAGTTTAAATGGACATCTACTTCGAAAAAAGTACAATTATTATACTTGAATTTTAAAGGCTGTTGCCACTGGAAAACTATTATCTAGGGCTTGGATGACAGCCATAGGACTCCCTCCTTGAATCGTGTCCATAGGAAAGCATAAGATCATAGTTAAATTATAATATTAAGAGGGTAGGTATTAACTGAAAACTTATTACAAACTTACCTCAAAATTGGCACCTACATTAAAAGAAGGGAAAACGGAAACATAAAATTGTTATACTTGAATTTTAAAGGCTTTTCCCACTGGAAAAGTATTATCTAGGGCGCAGACCCTTGGATGACAGCCATAGATAGCAATCCCTCCTCGATTCCTCTTTTTCTGAGTTTGTTGTACGTTTTGTTTCCCATATTAAATAAGAAAGCACTTAATACAACAACACAAATCACAATAAATATCGCTGAAACAAAATTAATATTAAATTTCGTAGAAGAAAAAATCAAAAAATTATCACTTGTCAACACTGACACTTCATGCTAGAGATGGGTTGCTTTTTAGTAAACTGCTATTTGACAACTGTTATTTGAACTAAGCAGCTTTCAACTGCTATCAGCTATTACAAATCGCTGCTTCTTAAATAGCAGTTTACCATTTTCACTAATATTTCGATTTCAGATACGCCGATCTTTGTGACTATGTTGTGAGTGCATGGTGCGCGTGATGCGACGATGACAATGGCAAGTTGCTGATGCGAATGTCGTATTTTATACGTGCCCTACGGATGTTTATGTTGTTCTGTACAATAACAGTTATGGTTAGACCAAAAATGCTGTGCCCTCTTACAAATATTTTCAGCAAATAAATTTGTTTTAAGAAAATAACTCACAATACAAAACTTACGTCAGAGAGGACGTGATGGCATACAAAGACTAATTTTTTAATTGTTACCATTCCCGTTGTCGTCGATTTATTCTGACAATTTGGGGAACCACCCGCACCGGTTGATATTTAACTCGACATTATAAGACAGCTTAACAGATTTGAACGCGATCACCGATCGACTAGTAAATAATGAAATACCGGTAAACACTTAAGCAGAGTAGTCGAACTACATGTTGCGATGATTTAATAAACTGCTATTAAAAAGCAGCTATTTGAAAGCTGCTTTTTAGAAAAAGCAGTTACTGTTATAACTGTTATTTAAAAATAGCAGTTTTGCCCATCCCTACTTCATGCTTCACTTATAAAAACTCAACGCTAAAGAATGGAAGATGATTCGAAATAGAAATTATTAACTGGTATCTCTTTCTTTTATAAGTATTTAAACAAAGAGAAGGTGTGGGAGTGAGTAACGCTCCGATCAGATTGTTTTGAATTCGTCGTCAACCAATGAACGTGCCGAAGTCAAAAATCAATAACGATACTAGCGCCATGAGACCTGTGTCTGGCCGCAGCGTAACTCAAAGCCATTTCTTGAATCCCAGTTACATTACTATAGGGGATATATTGTGGGTCTTGAATGGTGCCGCCACAGAGTGCCCGCTAGCTTGATATAGCTCCGCTAGCTTGATATAGCTCAATGAATAGACATTCTACAACACTGTACAGTTTTATTTGCATTTCACGCCCAAAATCAGCGATTTGGCAACGTTGAAAGTTGAAACTGCTCGTGAAGAAGCGGCCATTGTGGTTTTATAAATTTTTTGAGTTGTTCTGGTTGAGTAAAATTTTGTTTAATTCACGTTTAATTTAATTTATATACTATGGCTGGTGCTGGTCGTAACGATTGTAGAATATACGTAGGAAATCTTCCCCCAGATATTCGCACTAAAGACATCCAAGATTTATTTTATAAATTTGGTAAGGTAACCTTTGTGGATTTGAAAAACCGACGCGGTCCACCATTTGCTTTTGTAGAATTCGAAGATCCGAGGTAAGATATTTTGTAAACAGTGTATATTTTTAATGATTAAAAATTATTTAGAGATGCAGATGATGCCGTCCACGCTAGAGATGGATACGATTACGATGGGTATAGATTGAGAGTAGAATTCCCTCGAGGGGGCGGCAGCCACGGTGGCGGTGGTGGCGGTTTCAGGGGCGGTCGAGGTGGTGGCGGAGGAGACAGAGGAAGAGGATCTAGAGGACCCCCGGCGCGGAGATCTCAGTTTAGAGTTCTTGTTACAGGTAATGTCTAGATATTGCAAATGTGTATAGATAACAATTAATTTTTGCTTGCTTTATCAAGGTCTACCACCATCGGGATCTTGGCAAGATTTAAAAGATCACATGAGAGAGGCGGGCGATGTTTGTTTTGCAGATTCTTTTAAAGATGGGTCAGGTGTTGTGGAATTTTTACGGTATGAGGACATGAAATATGCTATTAAGAAGTTGGATGACTCCAGATTCAGGTCCCATGAGGTATGATTGTAGAATAACGCTTTTTGGGAGAAAATTTTATTTTTTGGGGTAAATTTTTTGTAGGGTGAAGTATCATATATTCGGGTGAAGGAAGACAAAGGTGGCAGTGAAAGAAGATCAGGGGGCCGATCAAGATCCAGATCTTTCTCACCACGCAGAAGGGGCTCTCCTACATACAGTCCCGTCAAGAGAAGCTTCTCCAGAAGTCGTTCTCGTTCATAATTTCTAACTTGGAATATTATGTATGTATAATGCTCTTAATGTTGAATTTAGTGAATTTTACATGACTCATGTTTTGCTACAACTATAATTTTCATTATAATTATTAGTTTTTGATTTTTTTTGAATCAATGTTTGTGTGTTGTACATTCCGATTTTTTTTTAAATGCATTGAAAGCCTTGCCTCAGAAACAAGAGATTCATATTTAGTAATAAAATTTGTTAATATTGAACTGAAAAATAAAGTTAAAAATCTCTTGCTGCTGAGCAGGTTTTTATTTCTAGATTGTAATAATCTTTAGACCCATTTTTAAGATAGACATAAGACATAGGCACTAATGTATTATTATTTTTTTCTGAATATGGTACCTTTGCTGAGCCTGTGTATCAGCGATGGACGATTTGGAAATAAAAAACGAATTAAAATGGCTTACATTCTCTTAAAACCCATCATAAGAGGGAAGAGGAATGCAATTATAAAGTTTGATGGATATCTGAAACAGGATTGGAGGGATTTTTGGATACTTTCATATCTCGGAGGGAGGATGTTTTTTTAGCGTCTCGGATTAACGTGGGATAGGATTAGGAAATCAGGATTTTTTTAAAAAGGATTAGGAACAGGATTAACCTGGAGGATATTCAAAATTTTTCACCATCTCTCTTGGATAGGATTCCTCAAAGTATATTTCATGGCAGTTGTTATAACTTTTTTATTATTAATGAGAGGGTTGTTCTGAAAAAATCATAAAACATGTTAAGGACAAGATAAAATGTATTTAAAACAAATATATATTAACTCTTCTGTATTTATAACAATTCAGAGAAGGTACCTTGACCATGGTGCCAAGAATTTTAAAATAAATATTTATAAAATTTTAACATTTTTGGCCTACTGCTAACATTTTACAGAACAAACCTTTTATTTATTAAGACAGAACCCATATTTTATAAAAAAAAACATGAATCGAAAACATTTTGAAATATAGCTATGAAATATACTTAACCCTCTGGATCATTTTGGATCACCGCAGATTGGATTAAAAGATATAAATTTAAGGATCTTGAATGCATTGGATGCTAAACGTATTCTAAAATATTGGAGGACGATTTTCTGGTAAATACACCTCTTTAATATCCTCTTGTTAACAAATTAAAACATTTTTTTTTTTTTTATTATTATTATTATTATTTCGGTATTAATCACTAGACACCAAATGTGTTTTGCACACAACTTTAGACTAGTAATATTACAAATTTTATTCCGTGTTTAAAAGAAATCACATGTGGTGTCATGTTTTCTAATAAGAAAAAGGCTTTTCATGACTAACTTTGTTTGAAAGCATAAAAATATTTTGATAAAGTTCAGGTCAGTACTTAACAACATACTGATATAGCGATGAATTTTGTTTTTTTCTATTTTTTTTTTCTTGTAGAAAATGGCAAAACATCAACTGTATGCTGGTATCTTTATTTTATAAGTTTATAAGTTGCCCTGTACTTTCTTAAAATTGCTAATCCCAATATTCCTGTCTTAGCTGAACTACACAACTGAACATTTCTGTCACAATACTGGGTATCTTTTTTTATATAATTGATGTTTTAAAAATTAACGAGACTTAAATTACTTTGCAAAAATATTTTGAAACCAAATTAAATACAATACTAGGGGTACAATCATTTGGACATCAATTAAATATTCAAAAAACCAAATGTTTGTATTGGACAAATTGGTCGAATTTCTTGCTAAACCTTCTGATTTAACCCAGCTTCATTGACTAACAAGAACACTAATGCTGTTTTAACTACGTCTTTGAGTACCACAATAAACACTTCTTAATTTTTTTAATGTATAAATTATTAAGAAGTTATGACTGGTTATATAGACCAGGATGGAAAGTGCGAGTGATTATCAAATTTCTAGTTTTTTTTTATGTGCACAATTGTAAGTTACAAATCCTACAATAATAGAGCCCACTGCAAATTTCGGCCATCATCTGATAACGAAATGAAATATGCTCAAAAGACAACATTACCAACTATACCAAACGGCACCCATGTTAATCATTATCCTTAGCAAAGAGGTTAAAATACTTTATATACCAAAAAATCACATAATTTGTTTTGTCCTGAAAATTACATTCACTATTCATTGTGAACCTAGCTTTTAAACCTGAATTATTATTTTTACCTACCTTTTAAACTATGTGTATCTGTGAAAGGAAGAAGGATGGCATTGAATAAACCATTTGCCACAGATAGTCAATAATTATAGTAGAATCGCCACAGACAAGGAGTAATATATCTGTCAGATCAGGAAATTTCAGGTGTGGGTTCCTATATTTTTTACAGGGTACATTCAAGACCTATAAATTTGACTATTATGTATGCCTACATTAAATTGTTTAAATCGTTATTCATCATTGACTTCTTGGAAATTTTTGATGTCAACAAATCTAATCTAAGGGTTGATCATTATTTTATCATCTTGGAGATTACTAATGCCATGGAAAAACCAAAATGATATCAAGGGGGTGGGATTATAAGATGGTTACCTATCCTAGGATTTGGTTAGAAGATAAGATAGGCAGATGCAGTTAGTATCTTGATCAGTTCCCAATATTACCTACCCTGTTTGATTAGTCTATTATCTGTTATACTAAGAAGTTGTGGTTATTTTCGGTTAACAGTGACAATAGTATTGAAAAATGCAGTGTGGTTCAAGTTCAAAGTTTACACCTGTGAAACGTATTAAAAAGTGTGTGTTGTCAGTTAACGAGAAAATATTTGTAAGCAATGTTTATAATTGCCTAAGAATGGAAAATCCTTCGTTTTCTGTTGAGGATACTGTTGAAAAGACAAGTAATATGAAAAGACAACGATATATAAAGTTATAAGTGAATTAAAAAGTGGAGTTGTTAAACCCCCAAAGAAAAATGCAGGTGGTAAGAAAAAAGTGGAATTTAGTGAACAAATTAAAAGCGGAATAAGAAGAAAAGTTCACGAATTTTATTTTAAAAAAGAGAAACCAACACTTGCCAAGGTTTTGGACACAATACTGATCCGTTTTTCCTAAAATAGGAAAGACAAAACTACGGGAACTTCAAATAAGTTCAAGTGGGATAAACAGGATAGGAAAGCAGCACTTATTAATACGCTAGTTCAGTGTGATGTCATTTTGGTTCCACTGACATTTAATTCTTACCAAACTTAACAAAAACATAAATAAATTTGACATACGTTTTTACTGTTTTTAGTCTATTTCTAAATATTGTTTGCAGGTCATAAAAAATAGTTTAAAGGTATGTAATTGGTAACTAAACGATTGTATATTTGATGCATGTTGTCTACTTTAGGAATATATTTATAAAAGTGAAAAAAATGATATAATTTAGGTAAACAAAATGAACAAAACGCTCTCAAAAAATCTACTGCCACTTTAATTGTCAGTGGAACCATAATTACATCATCACTGAACTAGCGTATTACAATTATTTAAGTTTAAAATAGTAACAAAAAAAATAATACATACAAATTCGCCCTAATTTACCCAACCGTGCACTCATCAGAGTCTTAAAAGGTATTAAAATAAGGGTAGCTCTTTGTTACATTCCACAAAACCGGGCGGCACAGGTAAAATTCTTAAGTTCACTCCTTTTAACTACCGGCTCTTTAAAATCACAATTTTGTTCGAGCCGCCTGTGCTGTAAACTCCCATAAAATTTTGATGTATTACTCCGTGTCGACTGCGATTTTACAATAGTAGTTTTTTTGTCGTTTCTATGGCAATTTATAAAAATGAATCGACAATAACTATATAATTAAATATTCAAATCGGCAAAAATTGTTTTATATTAATGGCTTTTATTAATTATAGATAGATGTTTTTTGTGTAAAGTAAATGAGGAGAAAGTATTTCGTTTTAACGAAATGTTTGAATAATATATTATTTCTGGAAAACTTCCGAATATAACCATATAATCGTTGAATTATATTTTAATTTGTATTTTAGTCTAGTGATTGGCACAGGTGCCATTTGGTAAAGTACAATGTTTTTACATGACTTTCGGACATACTTAATATCATCAGATGACTGCCAAAAATTTATTTTCCAGTTTTACCCACATTCTGTTTTTTATACTTTATTCCGGGCATACTGGGCCCATTCTTGAAATCCTAAGAATTATTTTGCTAAAGAATTGATTTTTCAAAAAGATCCTTTTGAGAATCTTCAGTAAGTAGAAATTCTAATTTCAGGGAATAACAAAAAGTTACGCTTTTCGCAGCTAAATTCCGGTATTTCAATAAAATATTTTGATTTACTAGTCTTATTTTCTTTTAATGAGTTGGTAACTCCAGCAAAGTGAGGCAACTAAGGAAAATTTCCTTTTTAGTTAGGTACAATGTTTGGGATAATATAGAACATAATTTTAAGTTTTTTGTTACATCTGTGACATTTTATTTTCATTCCTATTTATTCCTATAAATAAAGGAAAATATATGTACTACATTCATTGTAGGTTATATTAGGCAAAATTAAAAATCTATTTTTTAAATTTTATATAAAATATGACGAAAGTCTTTTCTACATAGATTATAATATTACTCTCCCTAATTAACCCCCTTAGGAGTGAATTTCAACCCCTGAAGCCGACTGAGCGAAAGGGACGGCTATTATTATTATTATTTGCCGTGGCGCTCCGGGGCGACTTAAAGATGATTGATGGCGCCATTTGACTTACAGGTGAGGAAAACCTTACCCACTATCATCGAAAACAGTAACGCATGGCGATTTTTATAATCTGGATGTCATATCAACAGAAATTAAATTTCTGCTGATACGGCATCCATCAAATCCTATAAATGACCATGAAAATAAATACACATGGTGTTTTGTAGGATTCGAATCCAGTGTCTACCACAAAATTGGCTCGCAAATGAATGCTAGCATCGTGGACACCTACGCTACCTTAGTCGATTGGGACAGACGTATGTGTAAAAACGAAAAAATTATGTTATTGACGTCCTTTACCTGATTAAGGCATGAATAGAATATATGCACACAGCGTATGTTTGAAAAAATTTAATATAATAATTTACATAAGTACTAACTCTAAAACTATAGTCTCAAAATGTAAAAACAAACTTAAATTAAAAAAATGCTACTTGGGCTTGGTGAAACTGACCACGAAATTCGATTCGGCAGTTAACGGGTTGAGCAACATGAACTGCCTTTGTCTGATATTTGCTACTGTAATTTCAACCTGTTCTGAATCGTTTAAAACAGCCTGTAGTACAAAATTATTCAAACTTCCAATATATTCTCAATTTCCATGAGAATTTTCAGCTTCTCTGCCAAATTATATTAGGTAACAATTTCGTGAAGATTTGTCCCTATGCATGCACATATTTCAAAATGAAGAGAAATTACTTAAATTTCTACTGTGAATTAATTCCTACGAATTCAAGAATGTGCCCCCAGGGGAATTGTAATAAAATGAGATACCCAGAATAGCTCTAACGCTTGTAAGATCCTTAGTAAATAATTGTATTTTTACAACCTGGTAGGTCTCGCATTCTGGAGACAAAGAGGATGAGGATGAAATTTCTAGGACAAAGATAGGATATTCCATGTAGCTCTTTGACAATTTTATTTTACGGACCGAAAGGACTCGTTGTGGCGGAATATTGCTAGCTTTTCCTAGGAGTTTCGGCTGGACAAATATTTTTCGTTTCGTTGGATTTCAGGATCAGTACAGGTATTGGTTTTTTAATATTCTGTGTTGTAATTTTTTAGATATACATAAATATATAACTTTCCAATAAATTTGCAACAGAGTACGATTTTGTTTTTTTTTTTATTATATAAAAAATCCTTTATAACAATAAATAAAATCTAACCATTGCATGGAATAATATTAACTAATGTATAATCTCACTATGTCTAGCGGCTTGGCTGGAAGGTTTGTAACTGGGCATTTTTGGTGTTCATTCAGGTACCTCAAGATGCATCTGAAGCAATATATATACCTAAAAAAAAGGGTTAAACAATTAGATATTCTTTCAAGTCATAGACCGTTGGAAAAAGGGGGGTTTGAGAATAAATATAACGCGATTTTTAAATAGTTTTTTGATTCATTGCAAAAAGGTGCTTTTCACATGTATTTGTTCCTTCTATACGGATTATGAGCGCAAAGAAGAAGAATGAAAGCTAATTATCTGGTTGATCTCAATGATAATTCAATTTTCATAAGGTATACAAACAAAATATGTAAAATCTTATGAAATGTGAGGATGTAACAAAATGAAAAACCAATCCAAGTACTATCTATAGTACATGAAGAATAAGAAAGAAGAAAATCTTACGATTGGAAAAAACAACAAAAGTGAGTGTTTTGTGACACTTTTAGTGATATTAGTCTTAAGAGTATTGTTTTGGAGTTTTCTTAGTGATAAAAAATATATGAATATTAAATGTAACAGTCAAAGATTAATGAATATTTGATCAAAGTATATTAACCGTTGAGTAGCGACTTAAAGCGTCGGTGCCTTTGATCTTGGGTGGTGCAAATTTTCTTTCTCTCTTGACGTTATTGACGGAACGACACAGTAAAACACTGCTCGAATTCTGAACTGGTCTTGAATGTGATGTTTACACTGCTCGACGTAATTTGAAGTAAAACTCTTGTAGTTTACATTTATAATAAAGGTTTGGTCATTAGGCAGTTTTATATTTATGAGTATTTAACTTATGTAGTCAGTTTGGTATAAGCTCTCGTAGGAATCGGTCGCGCATAGGTAAATACGTAGCTGAGAAATCGAGAAATTTACGGATACCGGTAAAGTGTTAAATACACGTAAAAAACTTTTAGTGATCAATTAATTAGTACTTTAAAAATATTAAATGAGTGTTCAACAAGGGGGGAAACCCCCTGACCCCGGCACAACGCCCCCTTTAACAGAAAGAATGGATGATGAAGACATGGATCTGAATGGATTTTCCCCAAATGGAACAGCTATATTACAAAATAATTCTACTGTAAGTACACCTAAGGAAAAAAAGAACAGGAAAACAATACACCCAAAAACATAGATGAAGGAAAAAAACCAAAACAGGTATTTATGTATACACAACACGACAGCGGCCCATTTCATGTATATGTGGAAAATAATCAAGATAAATTTACAGGTAGAATAAATGCATTAAAAATAGGAGACTTGATTCTAACAAATTTCCCCGAATTAGATAATAAAATTTTGAGTATCGATTCGATCGGCAGAAATAGAATTAGGATCAAAATAAAAGACTACAAAAACGCTAACTACCTTATCAGTCAAAAAAACAACAAAATATTCGTAGAAAATAACATTGAAATGTACATTCCTAAATTTATAGTAACTAGACAGGGCGTTGTTCGTGATATAGACCCCGAATTTTCGGAAGAATATATTAAAAATAAAATTAGAAATTATGATAGATATTGTAATCTCGAAGTTTTAAATGTGAAACGAATTAATAGAAAAGTCACAAATGACGGAAAAATAGAATTTGTCCCCACAAGATCGTGCGTAATTAGTTTTAAATCGCAAACCCTACCCAAATGTGTAACGATTAATAAAGTTTTAAAAGAAGTTGAACCATATAAACAAAAAGTACTGCTTTGTTTTAATTGTCTGAGATACGGACATTTAGGAAAGCAGTGCAATTCAAAAGCTAGATGTAACAAATGATTGTAAAGAAACAGAATTCACACCAAAATGTTTCAGTTGCTCCGGGGATCACTTCACCACCAATCATAGCGCCTGTCCAGAATTCAGTAGACAAAAATTAATTAAAGATTCCATGTCCACAACAAATATAAGCTATCACGATGCAAATAAACAAATACCTAGGAATTCTTATGCAACAGCCGCCTCAAACAAAGAAAATAAAATAATCATGTCTCCAATAATTATTTAACAAATATTGATACCCCTGGCTCCAGTTATAACAATTCTCAGACCTCACAAAGTCATCAGACAGTCTTACAACACTTTAATAAAACCAATCACACCTAAGGGTAACAAAAGGCAGAGACCAAATAGCCCGGACCCTACAAGTATTGCGCGTAGAGAAATTTCACAGTATACAAATCCAGGTCCCAATACAAGCATTTTAAGAAACCCAAATTATATTTCAAACTTAGTACCGATTAATAGTTCACAATCAGACCGAACACCAGAAATAGAACACAACTTAGTAAAAGTTATTTTAGAATTAGTAACTAATATTTTACAGACAATTAGAGAAACAAATAACTTTAATGTATCAGTTAATGACTTAAAACAAATAATTAGTAATTAAACGTAAATATTTCTGACCGTTCTGAAAATTTACCAAATTCGCAGACATAGATAGGAAATTAAAGATTTTGCAGTGGAACTGCCGATCGGCGGTTTCCAACAAAGGAAATCTTGAATATCTTCTCTATAAAAACAATGCAACTCTTGCACTTTTATCAGAAACTTGGTTCAAGCCAGGCATATATTATAACTTTAGAGGATTCAATACAATCCGTGCAGACCGTAATGACGGATACGGCGGCGTAGCTATATTAATTAAAACAAATATTTTATACAACGAGGTACAAATACAAAAACCCGTAGGCATCGAATGCACTTGTATTTCGATCAAATCATTACCTAATAATAAACTCCTGTACATTGCCTCAGCTTACATCAAACCTAGAACCCGGATAGAATTGCAAGATTTGATAAACTTCTTAGATAATATCCCGAAACCATTTTTACTAACTGGCGACTTTAATGCCCACAGCCTCGCCTGGGGATGCGACTCTAACGATATCTACGGGAACACATTATCCCAAGCACTTAATCAATGTAATCTCATATACTTAAATGACGGTTCCTCAACCCTTGTGACTCTGGGCAGTAAAGTCGCGATTGATTTATCAATATGCACCCAAGATATTACACAATATTTTTCATGGGCAGTCATAAATGATCCTCATGGATCAAATCATCTACCCATCATTATGAACTTCACCACAACAACAAAAGCTCAATAAATACAAACCATAACATCTGGTCACTAAAAAAAGCCGACTGGAATAAATATTACTCAACTCTGGAATCCAGAACAGTTGCAAATAACTACAATGAACTAATTGACAACATAAATGCAGCAGCACAAAATGCAATTCCAAAGAAAAGAACAAGCATTAACATCCATCAAAATCAACTTCCAAAACCCTGGTGGAATGACGCATGTAACACTGCAGCTGAGAAAAGACGAGAAGCATTTAGAATATATAAATATAATCCGAACAGTGCAAACTTAATTGATTATAAACGACTCGATGCAATCGCAAAGAGAACTTTTAAACAAACAAAAAGAGAAAAATGGATCAACTATTGCGAGAAATTAAACCAAAACACACCCATTACAGAAGTATGGAAAAAACTAAACAGCTTTAAAAATAGAAAACAACAAAATAATCCTCCGACTGACCCAGAATCCGCGTGGATAGAAGAAATTCATGCAAAAATCTCACCAGACTGGATACCTCAAATGAACCAACACAGCTTTAACTACGTACCTAGAAATAATTTACACCTTTTAAAATCATTTAGCAGTTAGGAATTAGAACGATCTCTGAAACAATCAAACAACACCTCTCCAGGTAAAAACAACATATCTTACTCTATGATTGCAAATTTATCTAATGAACACAAAAAATCACTTTTAAATATATATAATTCCATTTGGAATGGAGGATCTCCTATACCGGAAAGTTGGAAAGAATACATTGTTTTACCAATAAAAAAACCTGGAAAACCTCCGGATCAAGCTAACTCGTACCGACCCATAGCACTGGCATCATGCATTTTGAAAACCCTAGAACGTCTAATAAAAAACCGTCTTGAGCACTGGCTAGAAAGAGAAAAGATAATTCCTGAATCACAATATGGATTTCGAAAATCTAGGTCTACTCTCGAAGCTATTACAGCACTAATATCAGATATCCAGACAAATTTCACATAAATTTATCACAGCAGCTGCATTTTTAGATATATCATCAGCATTTGATAATGTAAACCTGGATATATTACATTCAAAAATGATATCTATTGGCATACCAGCACAACTATGTTTATTTATAAACTCAATGTATACAAATAGACGAATATTCTTAAAAATTAATCAAGAGCTTACCACATCAAGAAACTCAAGTGTAGGACTTCTACAAGGTAGTATCTAAAGCCCACTCCTATATATACTATACACAATAGACCTAGAGAACACTTTAAGCAACACTAAAATTATACAATTCGCTGATGACATCGTTATATATTCTAAAGGTAAAAATGTTGAAACATGCCAAACGAACCTACATGGCAGTTTCCTAAAATTACATAAATGGCTTAATGAAAACACTCTCTCTCGGAAAAAAAATCAGAAATTTGTTTATTCCAAAGAAGTAGAAACGCACCCCAAAACCAAATTCGACTAGGACCATATTTAATTCCAAACAAAAATAGCATCAAATATTTAGGACTATACTTGGATAAGAAATTATTGTGGAAGGATACTATCCACCAAACTATAAAGAAGTCAGAAAACGCAATAAACATCTTAAGAGCCTTTTGGCGAACTAAGTGGGGAGCAGATCCGAATATAGCCTTAATGTTCTATAAAACTATGGTAAGAAGCATTTTAGACTACGGCAGTCATCTATATGGTTCTGCAGCCAATATACACCTAAAAAAAGTTGAATCGCAAAAAAATAAATGCCTCAGAATAAGCCTAGGATATCTTAAATCTACCCCAATAAACATAATGGAAGCCGAAGCTATTGAACCACCACTACAACTCAGAAGACAATACATAAGCCACAAACTTATAGCCAAAGCAACTTCAAGAAACGCAACCTACCTAAACTCCATTCATAGCCTTTCAATATTAACCCTAACTCATCCATATTGGCGAACTAAAACGACCCCTCTATTTGTAGAAAGTTATACCTACCTGTCGAACTTTAGAAGTTGTATTTATTCCAACAGCATACTTCCTTATTATTCAGAAGATCTACATGTCCTTTTTTCCCATAAAATAGAGACTTACCAGCTTACGATAACAGAAAACTTTATTGAAACCATAAATTCGAAATGGCCTGGATATCATTATATATATACAGACGGCTCAAAAACAGATCTACAAACAGGCTGTGCATTATATGAGTCGAATACCAAATATTCACTCAAATTCAAGTTACCAGAGAAAGCATCAATATACACGGCAGAATTAACTGCAATGTTAAATGCATTTAAATACATATCCAAAAACAAAAGCCAAAACCATATCATCTTTACAGACAGCAAAAGTGCAGTTGAAAGTATAAAAACCTTACGCACCACACCAAAGCTAACACATATAGAAACAGAAATTTTAAAACATCACTGACATTTGCTATCAAAAGAAAACGGTTCTCATAGTGTGGGTAAAAGGACATACAGGTATAAAGGGAAATGAGATAGCAGACAAATTGGCAAAATCAGCACTGAGTACAGGAACAGATTTAACCACAAGTTGTATCCCGTACACTGACTTAACAACAAACTTTAAGAAAACTCTCAGGGACACATTTCAAGCAAGATATAGTGCATCTACTACCGGAATAAATTACATGTGTTGTCAAGAAAAAATTCCAACTGTAAGATGGTTTAAAACCATAACAAACAGGCATTTTATCATAACAATCAATAGAATAAGATCACAACATGCCCTTACCCCAGCATATCAATTCAGGTTTGGCATATCGGAAAACCAGCTTTGTAGATGAGGCAAGACAGGAGATCTCAAACATATGATTATGGAGTGTAATATCCACAGAGACAGCATTGATAAATTATATAGAGACTTAATCAGAAATAATTTAAATTTACCGATAAATCTTAACGAGATAATATTCTCGAACAATTTGGATATTTATTCGTACCTATACAAACATGTAATACGCTGTAAAATGAAATTGTAAACTACTAACATAATATGTTGTGAGCAATTTTGACAAATAATTAAATATATAAGTGTGTAGACGAAAAAAAAAAAAAAATTTAAAAAATATATATATATATAAAAAATGTAAACAAAAAAAAATGTAAATAAAAAAAAAATAATTACACACAGTTATACTAACCACTTAAACCAACCATTGTATCCAATTGAACAAAATCGGTACAAGTTATCACGTAAATAAATACATTTTAAGTAAAAAAAAAGTCTGGCTAATTGGTCTCTGCCTAAGCCAAAAAAACAAAAGAAAAAACTTATGTAGTAAATATAAAAATATATATCACTATTGATAAATTTCAATTTTTTTACTTACGTCCGGATGAGCTAGAGACTTGAAAGTTGGTAGGTGCACAGGGTTTTGATTTTTGATAACAATAGAAATTATTACTTATGGACCTTCTTATTTATTAATCGAGTTGTCTCAAACTTTAAATTTCGCGTTGTTTAAACATGTCGCTGAATACAATTTTTGACTAATAATGCGCCCCGTTACTCAAAACTTTTAATTCACGTTTA
>OV651824.1:20686509-20913392 GCA_927349885.1 Psylliodes chrysocephalus | reverse complement strand
AAGTATATGAGATTACATTGATTAAGTGCTTGGGATGTGTTCCCGTAGATATCGTTAGAGTCGCATCCCCAGGCGAGGCTGTGGGCATTAAAGTCGCCAGTTAGTAAAAATGGTTTCGGGATATTATCTAAGAAGTTTATCAAATCTTGCAATTCTATCCGGGTTCTAGGTTTGATGTAAGCTGAGGCAATGTACAGGAGTTTATTATTAGGTAATGATTTGATCGAAATACAAGTGCATTTGATGCCTACGGGTTTTTGTATTTGTACCTCGTTGTATAAAATATTTGTTTTAATTAATATAGCTACGCCGCCGTATCCGTCATTACGGTCTGCACGGATTGTATTGAATCCTCTAAAGTTATAATATATGCCTGGTTTGAACCAAGTTTCTGATAAAAGTGCAAGAGTTGCATTGTTTTTATAGAGAAGATATTCAAGATTTCCTTTGTTGGAAACCGCCGATCGGCAGTTCCACTGCAAAATCTTTAATTTCCTATCTATGTCTGCGAATTTGGTAAATTTTCAGAACGGTCAGAAATATTTACGTTTAATTGTGTACTAATTATTTGTTTTAAGTCATTAACTGATACATTAAAGTTATTTGTTTCTCTAATTGTCTGTAAAATATTAGTTACTAATTCTAAAATAACTTTTACTAAGTTGTGTTCTATTTCTGGTGTTCGGTCTGATTGTGAACTATTAATCGGTACTAAGTTTGAAATATAATTTGGGTTTCTTAAAATGCTTGTATTGGGACCTGGATTTGTATACTGTGAAATAATTTCTCTACGCGCAATACTTGTAGGGTCCGGGCTATTTGGTCTCTGCCTTTTGTTACCCTTAGGTGTGATTGGTTTTATTAAAGTGTTGTAAGACTGTCTGATGACTTTGGGAGGTCTGAGAATTGTTATAACTGGAGCCAGGGGTATCAATATTTGTTGAATAATTATTGGAGACATGAATATTTGTCTGTCCTGGACCTTTTATTTTCTTTGTTTGAGGCGGCTGTTGCATAAGAATTCCTAGGTATTTGTTTATTTGCATCGTGATAGCTTATATTTGTTGTGGACATGGAATCTTTAATTAATTTTTGTCTACTGAATTCTGGACAGGCGCTATGATTGGTGGTGAAATGATCCCCGGAGCAACTGAAACATTTTGGTGTGAATTCTGTTTCTTTACAATCATTTGAGTTGTGTTGTTCCCTACATTTGTTACATCTAGCTTTTGAATTGCACTGCTTTCCTAAATGTCCGTATCTCAGACAATTAAAACAAAGCAGTACTTTTTGTTTATATGGTTCAACTTCTTTTAAAACTTTATTAATCGTTACACATTTGGGTAGGGTTTGCGATTTAAAACTAATTACGCACGATCTTGTGGGGACAAATTCTATTTTTCCGTCATTTGTGACTTTTCTATTAATTCGTTTCATATTTAAAACTTCGAGATTACAATATCTATCATAATTTCTAATTTTATTTTTAATATATTCTTCCGAAAATTCGGGGTCTATATCACGAATAACGCCCTGTCTAGTTACTATAAATTTAGGAATGTACATTTCAATGTTATTTTCTACGAATATTTTGTTGTTTTTTTGACTGATAAGGTAGTTAGCGTTTTTGTAGTCTTTTATTTTGATCCTAATTCTATTTCTGCCGATCGAATCGATACTCAAAATTTTATTATCTAATTCGGGGAAATTTGTTAGAATCAAGTCTCCTATTTTTAATGCATTTATTCTACCTGTAAATTTATCTTGATTATTTTCCACATATACATGAAATGGGCCGCTGTCGTGTTGTGTATACATAAATACCTGTTTTGGTTTTTTTCCTTCATCTATGTTTTTGGGTGTATTGTTTTCCTGTTCTTTTTTTTCCTTAGGTGTACTTACAGTAGAATTATTTTGTAATATAGCTGTTCCATTTGGGGAAAATCCATTCAGATCCATGTCTTCATCATCCATTCTTTCTGTTAAAGGGGGCGTTGTGCCGGGGTCAGGGGGTTTCCCCCCTTGTTGAACACTCATTTAATATTTTTAAAGTACTAATTAATTGATCACTAAAAGTTTTTTACGTGTATTTAACACTTTACCGGTATCCGTAAATTTCTCGATTTCTCAGCTACGTATTTACCTATGCGCGACCGATTCGTACGAGAGCTTATACCAAACTGACTACATAAGTTAAATACTCATAAATATAAAACTGCCTAATGACCAAACCTTTATTATAAATGTAAACTACAAAAGAGTTTTACTTCAAATTACGTCGAGCAGTGTAACATCACATTCAAGACCAGTTCATAATTCGAGCAGTGTTTTACTGTGTCGTTCCGTCAATAACGTCAAGAGAGAAAGAAAATTTGCACCACCCAAGATCAAAGGCACCGACGCTTTAAGTCGCTACTCAACGGTTAATATACTTTGGTCAAATATTCATTAATCTTTGACTGTTACATTTAATATTCATATATTTTTTATTACTAAGAAAACTCCAAAACAATACTCTTAAGACTAATATCACTAAAAGTGTCACAAAACACTCACTTTTGTCGTTTTTCCCAATCGTAAGATTTTCTTCTTTCTTATTCTTCATGTACTATAGATAGTACTTGGATTGGATTGGTTTTTCATTTTGTTACATCCTCACATTTCATAAGATTTTACATATTTTGTTTGTATACCTTATGAAAATTGAATTATCATTGAGATCAACCAGATAATTAGCTTTCATTCTTCTTCTTTGCGCTCATAATCCGTATAGAAGGAACAAATACATGTGAAAAGCACCTTTTTGCAATAAATCAAAAAACTATTTAAAAATCGCGTTATATTTATTCTCAAACCCCCCTTTTTCCAACGGTCTATAACTTGAAAGAATATTTAATTGTTTAACCCTTTTTTTTAGGTATATATATTGCTTCAGATGCATCTTGAGGTACCTGAATGAACACCAAAAATGCCCAGTTACAAACCTTCCAGCCAAGCCGCTAGACATAGTGAGATTATACATTAGTTAATATTATTCCATGCATTGGTTAGATTTTATTTATTGTTATAAAGGATTTTTTATATAATAAAAAAAAACAAAATCGTACTCTGTTGCAAATTTATTGGAAAGTTATATATTTATGTATATCTAAAAAATTACAACACAGAATATTAAAAAACCAATACCTGTACTGATCCTGAAATCCAACGAAACGAAAAATATTTGTCCAGCCGAAACTCCTAGGAAAAGCTAGCAATATTCCGCCACAACGAGTCCTTTCGGTCCGTAAAATAAAATTGTCAAAGAGCTACATGGAATATCCTATCTTTGTCCTAGAAATTTCATCCTCATCCTCTTTGTCTCCAGAATGCGAGACCTACCAGGTTGTAAAAATACAATTATTTACTAAGGATCTTACAAGCGTTAGAGCTATTCTGGGTATCTCATTTTATTACAATTCCCCTGGGGGCACATTCTTGAATTCGTAGGAATTAATTTACAGTAGAAATTTAAGTAATTTCTCTTCATTTTGAAATATGTGCATGCATAGGGACAAATCTTCACGAAATTGTTACCTAATATAATTTGGCAGAGAAGCTGAAAATTCTCATGGAAATTGAGAATATATTGGAAGTTTGAATAATTTTGTACTACAGGCTGTTTTAAACGATTCAGAACAGGTTGAAATTACAGTAGCAAATATCAGACAAAGGCAGTTCATGTTGCTCAACCCGTTAACTGCCGAATCGAATTTCGTGGTCAGTTTCACCGAGCCCAAGTAGCATTTTTTTAATTTAAGTTTGTTTTTACATTTTGAGACTATAGTTTTAGAGTTAGTACTTATGTAAATTATTATATTAAATTTTTTCAAACATACGCTGTGTGCATATATTCTATTCATGCCTTAAATCAGGTAAAGGACGTCAATAACATAATTTTTTCGTTTTTACACATACGTCTGTCCCAGTCGACTAAGGTAGCGTAGGTGTCCACGATGCTAGCATTCATTTGCGAGCCAATTTTGTGGTAGACACTGGATTCGAATCCTACAAAACACCATGTGTATTTATTTTCATGGTCATTTATAGGATTTGATGGATGCCGTATCAGCAGAAATTTAATTTCTGTTGATATGACATCCAGATTATAAAAAACGCCATGCGTTACTGTTTTCGATGATAGTGGGTAAGGTTTTCCTCACCTGTAAGTCAAATGGCGCCATCAATCATCTTTAAGTCGCCCCGGAGCGCCACGGCAAATAATAATAATAGCCGTCCCTTTCGCTCAGTCGGCTTCAGGGGTTGAAATTCACTCCTAAGGGGGTTAATTAGGGAGAGTAATATTATAATCTATGTAGAAAAGACTTTCGTCATATTTTATATAAAATTTAAAAAATATATTTTTAATTTTGCCTAATATAACCTACAATGAATGTAGTACATATATTTTCCTTTATTTATAGGAATAAATACTTTTTGAATGAAAATAAAATGTCACAGATGTAACAAAAAACTTAAAATTATGTTCTATATTATCCCAAACATTGTACCTAACTAAAAAGGAAATTTTCCTTAGTTGCCTCACTTTGCTGGAGTTACCAACTCATTAAAAGAAAATAAGACTAGTAAATAAAATATTTTATTGAAATACCGGAATTTAGCTGCGAAAAGCGTAACTTTTTGTTATTCCCTGAAATTAGAATTTCTACTTACTGAAGATTCTCAAAAGGATCTTTTTGAAAAATCAATTCTTTAGCAAAATAATTCTTAGGATTTCAAGAATGGGCCCAGTATGCCCGGAATAAAGTATAAAAAACAGAATGTGGGTAAAACTGGAAAATAAATTTTTGGCAGTCATCTGATGATATTAAGTATGTCCGAAAGTCATGTAAAAAAATTGTACTTTACCAAATGGCACCTGTGCCAATCACTAGACTAAAATACAAATTAAAACATAATTCAACGATTATATGGTTATATTCGGAAGTTTTCCAGAAAATAATATATTATTCAAACATTTCGTTAAAACGAAATACTTTCTCCTCATTTACATTACACAAAAAACATCTATCTATAATTAATAAAAACCATTAATATAAAACAATTTTTGCCGATTTGAATATTTAATTATATAGTTATTGTCGATTCATTTTTATAAATTGCCATAGAAACGACAAAAAAACTACTATTGTAAAATCGCAGTCGACACGGAGTAATACATCAAAATTTTATGGGAGTTTACAGCACAGGCGGCTCGAGCAAAATTGTGATTTTAAAGAGCCGGTAGTTAAAAGGAGTGAACTTAAGAATTTTACCTGTGCCGCCCGGTTTTGTGGAATGTAACAAAGAGCTACCCTTATTTTAATACCTTTTAAGACTCTGATGAGTGCACGGTTGGGTAAATTAGGGCGAATTTGTATGTATTATTTTTTTTGTTACTATTTTAAACTTAAATAATTGTAATACGCTAGTTCAGTGATGATGTAATTATGGTTCCACTGACAATTAAAGTGGCAGTAGATTTTTTGAGAGCGTTTTGTTCATTTTGTTTACCTAAATTATATCATTTTTTTCACTTTTATAAATATATTCCTAAAGTAGACAACATGCATCAAATATACAATCGTTTAGTTACCAATTACATACCTTTAAACTATTTTTTATGACCTGCAAACAATATTTAGAAATAGACTAAAAACAGTAAAAACGTATGTCAAATTTATTTATGTTTTTGTTAAGTTTGGTAAGAATTAAATGTCAGTGGAACCAAAATGACATCACACTGAACCAGCGTATTAATAAGTGCTGCTTTCCTGTCCTGTTTATCCCACTTGAACTTATTTGAAGTTCCCGTAGTTTTGTCTTTCCTATTTTAGGAAAAACTGATCAGTATTGTGTCCAAAACCTTGGCAAGTGTTGGTTTCTCTTTTTTAAAATAAAATTCGTGAACTTTTCTTCTTATTCCGCTTTTAATTTGTTCACTAAATTCCACTTTTTTCTTACCACCTGCATTTTTCTTTGGGGGTTTAACAACTCCACTTTTTAATTCACTTATAACTTTATATATCGTTGTCTTTTCATATTACTTGTCTTTTCAACAGTATCCTCAACAGAAAACGAAGGATTTTCCATTCTTAGGCAATTATAAACATTGCTTACAAATATTTTCTCGTTAACTGACAACACACACTTTTTAATACGTTTCACAGGTGTAAACTTTGAACTTGAACCACACTGCATTTTTCAATACTATTGTCACTGTTAACCGAAAATAACCACAACTTCTTACTATAACAGATAATAGACTAATCAAACAGGGTAGGTAATATTGGAAACTGATCAAGATACTAACTGCATCTGCCTATCTTATCTTCTAACCAAATCCTAGATAGGTAACCATCTTATAATCCCACCCCCTTGATATCATTTTGGTTTTTCCATGGCATTAGTAATATCCAAGATGATAAAATAATGATCAACCCTTAGATTAGATTTGTTGACATCAAAAATTTCCAAGAAGTCAATGATGAATAACGATTTAAACAATTTAATGTAGGCATACATAATAGTCAAATTTATAGGTCTTGAATGTACCCTGTAAAAAATATAGGAACCCACACCTGAAATTTCCTGATCTGACAGATATAGTACTCCTTGTCTGTGGCGATTCTACTATAATTATTGACTATCTGTGGCAAATGGTTTATTCAATGCCATCCTTCTTCCTTTCACAGGTACACATAGTTTAAAAGGTAGGTAAAAATAATATTTCAGGTTTAAAAGCTAGGTTCACAATGAATAGTGAATGTAATTTTCAGGACAAAACAAATTATGTGATTTTTTGGTATATAAAGTATTTTAACCTCTTTGCTAAGGATAATGATTAACATGGGTGCCGTTTGGTATAGTACAATGTTGTCTTTTGAGCATATTTCATTTCGTTATCAGATGATGGCCAAAATTTGCAGTGGGCTCTATTATTGTAGGATTTGTAACTTACAATTTTGCACATAAAAAAAAAACTAGAAATTTGATAATCACTCGCACTTTCCATCCTGGTCTATATAACCATTCATAACTTCTTAATAATTTATACATTAAAAAAATTAAGAAGTGTTTATTGTGGTACTCAAAGACATAGTTAAAACAGCATTAGTGTTCTTGTTAGTCAATGAAGCTGGGTTAAATCAGAAGGTTTAGCAAGGAATTCGACCAATTTGTCCAATACAAACAATTGGTTTTTTGAATATTTAATTGATGTCCAAATGATTGTACCCCTAATATTGTATTTAATTTGGTTTCAAAATATTTTTGCAAAGTAATTTAAGTCTCGTTAATTTTTAAAACATCAATTATATAAAAAAAGATACCCAGTATTGTGACAGAAATGTTCAGTTGTGTAGTTCAGCTAAGACAGGAATATTGGGATTAGCAATTTTAAGAAAGTACAGGGCAATAACTTATAAAATAAATATACCAGCATACAGTTGATGTTTTGCCATTTTCTACAAGAAAAAAAAAATAGAAAAAAACAAAATTCATCGCTATATCAGTATGTTGTTAAGTACTGACCTGAACTTTATCAAAATATTTTTATGCTTTCAAACAAAGTTAGTCATGAAAAGCCTTTTTCTTATTAGAAAACATGACACCACATGTGATTTCTTTTAAACACGGAATAAAATTTGTAATATTACTAGTCTAAAGTTGTGTGCAAAACACATTTGGTGTCTAGTGATTAATACCGAAATAATAATAATAATAAAAAAAAAAAAATGTTTTAATTTGTTAACAAGAGGATATTAAAGAGGTGTATTTACCAGAAAATCGTCCTCCAATATTTTAGAATACGTTTAGCATCCAATGCATTCAAGATCCTTAAATTTATATCTTTTAATCCAATCTGCGGTGATCCAAAATGATCCAGAGGGTTAAGTATATTTCATAGCTATATTTCAAAATGTTTTCGATTCATGTTTTTTTTTATAAAATATGGGTTCTGTCTTAATAAATAAAAGGTTTGTTCTGTAAAATGTTAGCAGTAGGCCAAAAATGTTAAAATTTTATAAATATTTATTTTAAAATTCTTGGCACCATGGTCAAGGTACCTTCTCTGAATTGTTATAAATACAGAAGAGTTAATATATATTTGTTTTAAATACATTTTATCTTGTCCTTAACATGTTTTATGATTTTTTCAGAACAACCCTCTCATTAATAATAAAAAAGTTATAACAACTGCCATGAAATATACTTTGAGGAATCCTATCCAAGAGAGATGGTGAAAAATTTTGAATATCCTCCAGGTTAATCCTGTTCCTAATCCTTTTTAAAAAAATCCTGATTTCCTAATCCTATCCCACGTTAATCCGAGACGCTAAAAAAACATCCTCCCTCCGAGATATGAAAGTATCCAAAAATCCCTCCAATCCTGTTTCAGATATCCATCAAACTTTATAATTGCATTCCTCTTCCCTCTTATGATGGGTTTTAAGAGAATGTAAGCCATTTTAATTCGTTTTTTATTTCCAAATCGTCCATCGCTGATACACAGGCTCAGCAAAGGTACCATATTCAGAAAAAAATAATAATACATTAGTGCCTATGTCTTATGTCTATCTTAAAAATGGGTCTAAAGATTATTACAATCTAGAAATAAAAACCTGCTCAGCAGCAAGAGATTTTTAACTTTATTTTTCAGTTCAATATTAACAAATTTTATTACTAAATATGAATCTCTTGTTTCTGAGGCAAGGCTTTCAATGCGTTTAAAAAAAAATCGGAATGTACAACACACAAACATTGATTCAAAAAAAATCAAAAACTAATAATTATAATGAAAATTATAGTTGTAGCAAAACATGAGTCATGTAAAATTCACTAAGTTCAACATTAAGAGCATTATACATACATAATATTCCAAGTTAGAAATTATGAACGAGAACGACTTCTGGAGAAGCTTCTCTTGACGGGACTGTATGTAGGAGAGCCCCTTCTGCGTGGTGAGAAAGATCTGGATCTTGATCGGCCCCCTGATCTTCTTTCACTGCCACCTTTGTCTTCCTTCACCCGAATATATGATACTTCACCCTACAAAAAATTTACCCCAAAAAATAAAATTTTCTCCCAAAAAGCGTTATTCTACAATCATACCTCATGGGACCTGAATCTGGAGTCATCCAACTTCTTGATAGCATATTTCATGTCCTCATACCGTAAAAATTCCACAACACCTGACCCATCTTTAAAAGAATCTGCAAAACAAACATCGCCCGCCTCTCTCATGTGATCTTTTAAATCTTGCCAAGATCCCGATGGTGGTAGACCTTGATAAAGCAAGCAAAAATTAATTGTTATCTATACACATTTGCAATGATATCTAGACATTACCTGTAACAAGAACTCTAAACTGAGATCTCCGCGCCGGGGGTCCTCTAGATCCTCTTCCTCTGTCTCCTCCGCCACCACCTCGACCGCCCCTGAAACCGCCACCACCGCCACCGTGGCTGCCGCCCCCTCGAGGGAATTCTACTCTCAATCTATACCCATCGTAATCGTATCCATCTCTAGCGTGGACGGCATCATCTGCATCTCTAAATAATTTTTAATCATTAAAAATATACACTGTTTACAAAATATCTTACCTCGGATCTTCGAATTCTACAAAAGCAAATGGTGGACCGCGTCGGTTTTTCAAATCCACAAAGGTTACCTTACCAAATTTATAAAATAAATCTTGGATGTCTTTAGTGCGAATATCTGGGGGAAGATTTCCTACGTATATTCTACAATCGTTACGACCAGCACCAGCCATAGTATATAAATTAAATTAAACGTGAATTAAACAAAATTTTACTCAACCCGAACAAATCAAAAAATTTATAAAACCACAATGGCCGCTTCTTCACGAGCAGTTTCAACTTTCAACGTTGCCAAATCGCTGATTTTGGGCGTGAAATGCAAATAAAACTACAGTGTTGTAGAATGTCTATTCTTTGTTCTGAAATTTAAATCGAATATTTGCAAAAAACTTTTCTTCGATGAAAATTACAAACAGAAGTTGTTCTCATTAGATCTAGTAAAATATATTTTAGTAATTAATTGGTAATGTTGTAGTTGAAGGGTCTGGAAATGCGCCAGTCCGCACCATTGCTGTTCCGACTAGTTCTCACAGAACACTTACTCTTAGAACGGTAACTCCCATGTTAAAAAAGGATGATAGAGTTTTTAGCGGCACCTGGTGGACGTGGTTGATTTTTTTTCAATTAAGTCCTTGTCTGGTAAGAGGCCATATGAAAGAAGAGAAAATAATAAAAAGAAGAAGAGAAGAAAAGCGCGGGGCTATTCAAATTTGACAGTAAAAATTATCGGCATTAAAAACTGTTAGCCAAATTAAGATTTGTTCACACAAACTGCATTTTTGCTTTATTATAGCGATACTATAATAAAGCAAAAATGCAGTTTGTGTGAACAAATCTTAATTTGGCTAACAGTTTTTAGATAAAAAAAACAAGAATATTCAAAAAATAAATTTATTAAAGAATAAATATAATACAAATCCAATATTTAAAAAATGTAATGTATATGAAAATTGTATTATGTATGAAGTAGCTGGATGGCTGCTACATATTCCAGGATACAACACTGTCCATCATTTTGTGAAGAACTTTAGCTGTGAAAAAAGAAAGACAGTATAAGTACAATCTCATTAAAATAAATGTATTAATAAAAAATTATAAGTCCGAGGAATACTTTATTTTTTAATAAGTCCAACATCTACGATACAGCTTTGCAACCCCAAACGTCATGAAACACAAATTTCACAGTATATGCAGCATTTAAGAATCCACATCGGATGCAACTGAGATGTAGTAAATCTTTGATCACGTGATTCAATTTACGTAAATGTAATGGGACAGATGTGTCCAATTTAAAATAAACTATTTGAGGCGCTGTTCTCCACATCTCGGCAAATGGACTAAAATAATAATTTATAATACTCTTAATATTACCTTATTTTAATTATTGTGCCACTATACTGTATTTGCTCAACCAGAATGAGTTGCAATGATTGCAAAAGTTGCAGAATAGAGGTCTGAGGATAATACTGAGCTGTTCGAGATTGGAACCAATCAATTCCATGTTGAATGTGCTTCAGTGGTTGACTGTTAAAAAATATTTGCTATTCTATTCCCTGCTTTTTATATTTAAAATTAAATCAGGAATCTCCAGAGTATATTTACAAAATATTTTAAGTTATAATCAGGATGTTCATGAACCTAAACAGGTAACAAGAAAAATGTACACAAAATTCAGTGTTTTTTAAAGGTGTACAGGCTTTTAATAATTTGCCTGAGGATATTAAATGTTCTTCAAATGTGGCAATATTTAAAATAAAACTGCATGAATACCTGTTCACCTATTGACGTTTTTTTTTCTCTTTCTTGTTCTTTTATTGTTTTGTATAGTTGACATGTAAGTGTACTGTATCTTATGTATTTTTTATTGCATTTTAAATGTATGTTGATTCTATATTTAGGTATTTTTTATATTTTAAACGTGAAGATGTATTGACATGTAAAAAATAGTTTTTTTGACTAAATAAACGTTTTATATATAGGTATGTGGATAAAAAAACGCTCGAGATGTAAAAAATGCATCTGATGTGGATTCTCAAACACAGCAATAAGTATAAAATAAATAAGTACTAACTTTCCTTCTCGAAAAGAAGTCCAACATATATTATTAGTCTGCTTCTGCTTCTTCTTCGAACATTTACTTGAAGTAGAAGGTGTTTGATCAACATATTCAATTTCTACGTTATTTGAGGAAAGTCCATCCGCTACTCTTCCAGGAACTGCTGGTAGGAATAGCGTTGGAAATGCTTCAGGTGTTAGACCTCGACGAGAGCCAACTACTTTATACTTCTCTTCAAAATGTTTATGACATACTACAAAGGTGGAATAAATTTGTAGTTTTGTTTTATTATTAAATCTTGGACAACGAACAGCAAGTGCCCAAATTTCAAATAAATCGGGTTCATTCCTAGGGTGGGGCAGGCGATGCATCTTGTTGTTCACATCAAGGCAATTCGGTACACAACATTTTCTATAATTACGCATCTTTATGGAAAAGCACGAAATAACAGCGGAAAAAGCACAAGATAACAGTTCAAAACGCACAAATTTATAATGGAAAAACAAGCTCACTAACAGTGGTCAACTAAATCAATTAAGCAAATTGGAAATGAAAACACAACTGAACAGAACCAAGTCACCAATATAAATAAACACGTTTGGTTTAAGCCAAGACGCCATGACACCCCCCCAAAATCAATATTCACCTGTCATTTACACTCCCACCACCTACCCCACCACCCGACTGCAGCGCCACGCGGACGTGGTTGATTGATCCTTGACCTGCGCATACCAGTTTCCCACCCCTGCTAGTTCTGTCACATGGAGGAAGGATTCTGTCAGTTGGAATCGTTACATAGTTGCCAGGTTATATTTAATTATTTGGAATCAGGGAATAAGCAGATTGAAATAACTATTTTACTTGTTATCATCTATTTACCAATTTTTACATCGATTAAAAATCTCATAAAATTAAAAAAATTCTAAAGATTTTCAAGTAATACGATCGTTATTTTTAATGTCAATAATACCTTTCAATAGTGATAATTACAAAATTTAAATTTAAAATCTATTAAAACTGTCTTATAAAACAAAACAGAATTGTTATTTCAAAATATAATATAAATCTTTATATTTATTTATCATACATTTTAATTTACAGAGGTTACAATTTGTCTAAATAATAAACTATGAAATAAAGCAAGCTAAAATGAAAGTGGAGTGGAGATTTGGCAACGTGGCTTGAGCAAATTCAAATTCTAGACGTCAGTGCAGAGTGGTGTGAATATGCGCATTTCTAGACCCGTCAACTACAACATTTACCCGATCAAACGAACTTGTGAAGTTCGATCGTAATTATATGAGGCGCTTCGTCCGAATAGATTACTTTATAATAACTTAGTAGTACCGGTTTTCGGTGCTAGATGGCACAACGTTCAAAGATAAAAAAACTTCATCGGTTAAGTATGCTTACCTACTTTACCGATCCCTTTCACACGTCATAAAGTTTAAAGCAATTCAAAATTTGTTTTTCGATGTATACCCTACCTGAAACAAATACAAATGGGTTGGGTAAAAATGGGATGGGAAGTAATCTATTCGGACGAAGCGCCTCATATAATTACGATCGAACTTCACAAGTTCGTTTGATCGGGTAATTATATTCGGCGCTTCGTCCGAATAGATTACTTTATAATAACTTAGTAGGCTGTTTAAAGTTACATTGTTTCAGGCTTAGGAAATGTATCAAGGTTATACAGTATCTTCTTTGATATTTCCTAGAAAAACAAAAGCTATTGTTTTTAAGCCTATGGTAAAAACAAGCAAAAATTTTATAAACAATCTAACCTACTATGTAAACAGAAAAAGTATCTTTTTTAAGATTCTATGATGAGAATGTAAAACAATTAATACCTAATTATTGCTTCTGCAAACCTGGATTCTTCCAGAGGCCTGTTGTAAAAATTTATAAAAGCTTTCCACAGAATGTCTCCTGGAATAAGGCAGAAAATCTAGCAGTACCTACCTATTTATCTGCGTCGCTGCTTTGTCTTTCTTAAAACAATTTGATGTATGTTTTAGGTTCCCACTTTTAGTATGGTGGTAAACTGGCAATTAATAAAAATTCCTAGTTTTCCTGATTTAAGCTTTTCATTAATTAATATAGGTACTTTACCGTTTATGTACGATGCTCTAGCTGAGTAGTAGCGATGCAGATCCTAGAAGATTTTCTACGAGATATTACCAACTCCAACAAATCTTACAAGTTTTAGAATCTTTCTGTTTTGATGTTTTTATGAGCACTGGAATTAATATTTGGATCAAACCTGTGATTACGATATTTTGTATTTTATTAGTTTGTTTGCATAGCCAGTTATTATCAGGGAAATTAAGATTGTGGTCTTTTGGACTAACTGTTCCAGTGACAACTGTTCTGGTAAATTATTCAAATAATCCAACACTTTTCAAAGATTTCAAGAAAAATTATAACGTGATTTTGTAGGCCTTAACTTAGACATACCTTTTTGTGTGGCATTTTACATTTATATCGGCTTCAATATGTTAGCTTTTAGGTATTAGTAAAATATATTACTAACTACACTAACGAAAGCTTGTTCGTATAGTCAGCTGCGTTTTGTACAAAATTTATTACTTATTTTCTACAAGAATAATTCCACCAGGCCAGACCGCCATGCCCTAGGGGGGGCAACTGTATTGTAAAATATTTTTTGATAGTGAGTTTAGCATTTGTATCACCTAGGCCTACCTCGAGTATATTTTTTAGACTAAATCCTTGTTGGATAGTTTCTCCAATCGGTCGCCGATCTGTGGGTGTGCGATTACCTCAAAAGATGTTACTGTTAGAAACCAGGGTTGTGTTGGTCAGTAAGAGACAATCATTATTCCTGAAGACTTATTAATGATAATTTTTCTTAGTACTTAAGACTATTGGAAAAGGAGGAAATGCAGAGGTTTTAGTTGGATACAAATATATTTCTAGGTATAGTAGAGGAGTTCCATCTTTTCTTGTTACGTATTTTATTAAATACTGACTTATCTAACTCCCATATTGTCTCCAAAGAAGTCTGACACGTAGACCCCTATCTGCTTTATTTTCTACTGAACAAATATAGGTATATGAAATGTAAGTAGAAAAGATGCGCATATAAGTACACTATGCTTGAATCCAGTAATTTTTTGATTCACACCAGCTCCAAATCTTTAGCAAATATAATATATTTATTGTATTAAGTCAATAGAAAATGTATTTTTTATGGTAAATAAATATTATTATAACTTCATCCAGATATTTATGATTTATAGATACCTACTGTCCTTTTTTGTTTACTTACAAAAATATATATAAAGTGGTAGTGGTTGTCACACCTCACGAATATATTTGCAAAATTACAATTTTGAGCAAGACATTTTTGGGGCATAATAGAATGCAACAAACTATAAATGATTACAATATGATATTCATATTATTAATAATTGTTATCGTATTCTTCTCCTAGAGCTAAAACTTTTTCTTTTTCTAAAGACTTGATGTATAAACGACTATATATTTTTCAGCTGGCATAGCAGATACCAGATCAATAACAGGAGCAAAAAACCTTATTTTTCATTATTTAATTTTGTGACTGCTTTGAAACTAATCATTTTCTTTTCTTCGGCTAGTAGGTACAATCGACATAAGATTTTCAGTATTTACAACAGTGAAGGCTAACCCTAAAAAATTTATAATGTTTGCTAGGAACTAAACTAAGTACTTTTTGAAGTTCATTGTGAATCCAAGATTTTCCAAGTTTCCTATTATAATTTTAGTTTGTAAAGCATATAATTCTGAATTCGCCATTATTAGACCATCGTCTAAGTAAACTGAACAACTAAATGTCAATTTCTCTTAAAAAGGCAAATGTTTTCATAATTTTACTAATTAAAGATATCTTAAACATTTTGTAGATTTATGAATTGGTATTTGGAAATTAATAGCCATCTTTTAAGTCTGTACACATCGAGATAGCCAACAGAGTGACTGTACTTACATATAAATGAATTTTGTGATAATTTTACGATTCTTTAATCTTCCATTTTGAAATGGTCAGGTAAAATATAGTTAGAATAAATCAATTTTACCACTCCATTTTTTAACTAGGAAAAAAGGGGCGCAATAAACTAATTTTTTGATGCACCCTTGCTTTTAAAGTCCTTTAAGAAATTTTCAATTAATGGTTTGTCTTTAATGACAATCTTTGATGAAAAATTTCTATGTGGGGAGTTTATGTGGAGTTTTGTAACAATTCAGGCAATCTAAGGGATTTGGTTTAAGGCTTTTCCATTCAGATATAACATTTTAATTACCCTGCTTTTAAACCTACCTTTAATATTTGTTTTGAGGGTAGCACAGACAAGAATAGTTCATCTTCCTTTTTCTGTGCAACAGAGAAGGGGGTCCCTGTCCAGTTTTTCTGCCTCCCCCTCCCCCTGGTGCAAAATAGGCTCCTCCAGTTTCCCGAAATATTGAAATCTGAGTTTTTCTGGACTGTTTTTAGAAGTAGTGTTGTAAAAATACATCACGACTGATTTGTCTATTACCTTTTGGGTTTTATATTAATTTCCAGGGTTAGAACCATATTGTATTGCATTATTTGTATTTTAACTATTATTTTGATTAATTTTAATTAAATATATTATTGTATATCAAACATTATACCTAACTGAATGGAGAATTTCTGTTTATATATAAGTAAATACAGGAATTTATCAATTTCATTTTTATTTGCAGAGCTGTTACCAAAGAATCATTTGATATTTTATAGAAAAATCTGCGACGGGTTTTCCCAGACTATTTTTTATGTCTCATTGTTAGATGACAAGAATATATTTATAACCTTACCAATACTGGACACTCCCAGACTTAATTTTATTGACTTTATATGTCAGTTAAATATTTTTGATATATTTCTGGGGATTTTAATAGAGGACAAATATTTATTTTTTCCTTGCCTAATCTTTTAAAATTAAAGACAACTTTTTTCCAATGTAAGGATTAAACACCATTTTTGTTTTCAATATCCAGGTCGTCTCCTAGACGAGCTAGTATCAGTGTCTAGCTCTAGGAAGTGCGGCTTTGTAGTTCAAGGACTTTAGCCAGAACTCTCTTTTTCCGTGGTTGATGAACTTTTGCCACAACACTACGAATTGAGTTTGAGGACGCCGGGCCACAAGTTGGGCCGCGGACGGATATATAGTATATAGCAACTTACTGGGGATGTACGGCTTTGTGGTTCAAGGACTTTAGCCAGAACACTTCTTTTTCCGTGATTAATGAACTTTTGCCCCAACACTATGAACTGAGTTTGAGGACGCCGGGCCACAAGTTGGGCCGCGGACGGATATATAGTATGTAGCAACTTACTGGGGATGTACGGCTTTGTGGTTCAAGGACTTTAGCCAGAACACTTCTTTTTCCGTGATTAATGAACTTTTGCCCCAACACTATGAACTGAGTTTGAGGACGCCGGGCCACTAGTTGGGCCGCGGACGGATATATAGTATGTAGCAACTTACTGGGGATGTACAGCTTTGTGGTTCAAGGACTTTAGCCAGAACACTTCTTTTGCCGTGATTAATGAACTTTTGCCCCAACACTATGTCCTATTACCTCAATATCATTATTAATCAACATATTTTCCAGTGCAGTTAGCGGCCTTCTATGCAAGGGTGAGCGAGAAATAGAAGACGACCTTTTCCTCTTCTTATGTTCTCCCATTTTACCTTAAAAATAAATATTATTAAATACAACTAATTATAAAATTTTAGAGATAAAACTTCTCTATTCCTAAAAGAACGTGTATACCATCTTGGCACAAAAAACGTTATGACGTGTGAAAGGGATCGGTAAAGTAGGTAAGCATACTTAACCGATGAAGTTTTTTTATCTTTGAACGTTGTGCCATCTAGCACCGAAAACCGGTACTACTAAGTTATTATAAAGTAATCTATTCGGACGAAGCGCCGAATATAATACCAATTAATTTTCTCAGTCATGATTTTTAATTTTTATTGTAATTTTCAGAATAATCTTTTTCAACAGATAATTTAAAATGTATCTATCTCTTTATTTTTTTACTAATGCCGCGTTTGAGAATCCACATCGGATGCATTTTTACATCTCGAGCGTTTTTTTATCCACATCGGTCACATCTACTACATCTACAAAGCACATAGAGGTTCCACGTGAATGACAAGGGTCACGGGTCTACTCCCATGTAAAATCATCTGAACGCGCTCCTGTTTTCTGACGGTCTATGTCAAGTGTCAAGATAACGATTGACGTAAGACGTTAACTTTTGTAAATTTGTCATTTTTTATTCAGAGAGACGTGGTTGTAAACAGTGATTTTATTCTCATAAGTATTTAAAATGGATTTTTTCAACAGTATCCCGACGCATATGGTATATTATTTCTTGAAATTGTGAAATATTATACATTTGTGAATTTCTTTCAACTAATAAAACTTGTAAATAATTATTAGAAATATGGTTACAACTTTTTGCAATTATTTAAAATTTTAAATTAAATAACATTTGCCAATTGAAATGCTTTTACTAAAGTTTATTTTATAAATTGATCGAAAAATAACTTATAATTATTATATATGTATAATACGTAAAAAATCTTTTAGGACTTTGAAGGGCAGGCCCGGGCAGAGAAACTGTCTAGGATAATTATAACATTATTTGGTGCAGTAGGCTTGATCTGGGGATACATTATCCAGCAATTCTCACAAACTGTTTATATTTTAGGTGCTGGTTTCGTTTTGGCTGCTCTGGTAAGTAAAAACATTTTATGTTTATTATTATGAGAAAACATGTTTCTTTTTTTTTAGTTGACTATTCCTCCATGGCCCCTCTATAGAAGAAAGCCCCTGAGCTGGCAACCAGCTCCTAAAGTTACTGAAAATCCTCACAAAGAAACGGCCAAAAAGGGGAAAAAGAAGTGAAATTAAGAATTGAAGTTTTTGTATTTTTGTTTGTTAATTTTTAATAGTAAATAATATACACCTATTGCTACATACCTAATAGGTTCTTTATTTAATAATATTGATAATAGGTCTTTATTTTTAAATTCTACAATAAATTAAGAATAATTAAAATTCCTAAAAAGGTAGGTAAATGTCTGTATGAGCCTTTTCGATTACGGAAAAACTAAGCATAGGTACTTGTAGGTATTGCTATTTTAAACAAAACACCTAAGTTCTAGGTATATAATGTGTGAATTAATAATGACACAAATGATGTTTAAATAAAAATATGCTGTTTTTTCAATTAATATTAATTTTACAGGAAAGGAAGTGGATGGGGGTTCTGGGTGGGTAAAACAACGTCAATAGTTATATTATAAAATATTGTTAGGACAAGGAGAATTATGAATTGCTGCATTTTTGATAATTTAATCGTAAACTTTTTGTGCGATTAGGCAACAGTGTAAGACGTAAAAGTAGCATCCGAGAACAATACAAGAATATAATAGGTACAAAAAATATATAGTGAGAGTAAATGAGTATTTTAGATTAAATTAACCCGTTCAGTCATTGTGTACACCATTTTCAATCAACCCTATACCTATCATATTTACAAGCAGATGATGAGTCTGTAATAGAAATAGATGATTTTTCTGAGGAGGGAGATGGTATAGCTGAATTCAGTAACAATATACAAAGTGACTCCGAAAACTCAGATAATCCCATAGCAAAGAAATAGGTGAATAAATAGAGCAAGAAACCAATTTGAAGGAAAATGAAAGTAAAATAAAAAAACAAGTACAACTTGACTCAGAAAAAAGTAATAAATGGAAATCTAATATGTAACTCAATTCTATGGCATGAGGCGGAGGTCTCTGATGTACATGATGTGTCATCCCGGATAGAATACTACAAAAAGTATATAGTGTTGAATTACAAAATCTTGTCCACAAATGTGGACATTAAATCGTTTGGGTCGGGGATAGAAATTTTTGATTTTTTTTTCTTTAAAAATTTTTGAAAGAATAGAATATTTTGTTTGAGAAATATTGTAATTTTAAAATTAAAAATGTAGATTGGTGGCTGAAAGGGTTAAGATTCTGTATTATCTAATATCTCTTCATGTTCCTATAAAATATAATTTTGTCTTTGCCATTATTCAAAATTACCTAACCATACTCTACCTATAGCTAATAGTTTTATCATAGTCCAGGATCCGTAAGTAGGGTCGACCTTCACCCATCTGTTTAATGGATAAAACTTATTTTTTATTAAATAAAATATGTTTTTAAATATACCGCAAATGGGTTGCCTAAGAAAATGTGGTCACGGCCATTTTTTACTATCCTTTCTGTGTACAGATAAAGAAAATATAAAAATCATGATAAAAGTTGTTTATGATGTCATTATGTATTATTTTGTTCCTATACATGATTTTCCTAAAATGAACCTAATTCGAGATATTTGAGAAAAAGTGCAAATTTCGAATTTTGAAGACAACTCAGAAACGGATGAAGAGAAAAACACCAAATTTATAACTTAAGCTTTAATCCATCCTGCGGTGAGTTGATTAAAGTTTGGGCATAGTTAAAGCATCTGGGGAATACTTTACAGGGTGTCATCGTTTTTTTTACTTTAAGAAAAAAAATAGTCTGGACCGTATTTTCTTAGGCAACCCATTTGCGGTATATTTATAAATATATTTTATGTAATAAAAAGAAACTTTCATCCATTAAACAGATGGGTGAAGGTCGACCTTACTTCGGATCTTAGACTATCAAATGTAGGGTCTTATAATAAAATTTGTATTAAAAAAAAACTACTTATATAAAATATATCCTGTAGGGAATGTCAATGTACAAAAAAGTAGATATTTTACAAAATAATTTTTCACAAGCCCATAAAAAAATTAGAGGTTCAAGCGAAATAACCATATACCTAATAAAAGTCTGTGGAAACAACCGTGTAATTACTACCTAATCATAGATAAATTAATTTATACCACAGAATAATCACTATTATTCTGTGTCTATATGTACCTAATTGACCATTTTCAAGCATGCGCGAAATATGTTTACTGTTTACCTTCATCGAATCGCTGTTTATAGATAAGATGTTCAAAATGGTTAGAAACCTATTAATTTTATAAAAGTATTAAAATCGTGGAATATATGCATACATTTAAAATGGCCAAATCATCGTTATGCCGGACTGTACCATCTCGAATGTTTACCGTATTTGTTAACCTCATTTTTTTAGATGACGTGAGTTTTTTTTATTTCAAAACAGATGTTTGGATTTGGTATTAATTTTTAATAACTAATTAACAGGTCATAGCAGATTATTGTGAATTTGGAACTTGCGAGGAAGACGAATATTGTTGTGGTGATAATAAATGTTGCAGGAATTCTTCAGCGGTTTGGTATTTATGGTAGGTACCTACATAACAAGAAACCCTACATATTTGTTTCAAAACTGGTTTTTATTTTTCTGTGTTAATACTTATTGTATCGTCGGTTCCATTCCAAAACAATGAATGTGCATTTTGTCACTTTCATCTTTTCTGCAGTAAAATATTATGGTTACTTATTACTTTTCTCCTAGTACATAGTAAACTAGTTGCTGATAACTATGTAAACTTTTAAATAGTTAACGTAATTATATGTACAATGCAATTTACCATATTATGAAGGCAATGCATATACTCTGTTTTGGCAGGGAAGGGATGATATATAAATCATAATTTAGATATATTAAATTAAAAATATGGCCAGTTCATTTAAGTGGCCTGGACTATTGTAGAAGGCCTTACTATTTATTACTTTAAAGTAATAAATACATGCTAATATTTTTACTTTAATTTTAAATACTTATTACATATATTTCAAAATTTTTTCAGGGTTCTAGGGATACTTACACTTTTAGTCATATTTATATTGTACATATGGGTGAGATTCAGAAGAAACAATCAGTCTGATAATCAATACCATCCATTGTCTACAAATGAACCAGAAATGGAAGTTCCAATTCTAGCAACATGATTTTTTCTTATTCTTGTAACTAGCATAAATGTAAATCATAGCTTTGTATGGTACCTATAAATGTATTACTGGTATATCAATTGAATTGTACACAAAGCAAGAATTTCCGGTTTACAAAAAGAAAATTACATTTAAAAAAGCTTTAAACATCTCTTGTGATTGTTAGATCTTATATATCTAGTCGTTTATAAAATAAATATTTATGTACTTAAAATAAAAAAATCATTAGTAATATATTTTATTTGTACATTTAATAAATCTGTACTCTTTTATAAACATTTGTAAAAAGTAAACAAAAACTAGATTTAAACCTAAGATGATGGATGTCTTCTTTTACCAGAAAATGCTGAAAAGATATAAAGGTTATTTGAAAAATTAGCTAGGCCCTAAATTATAATTTTCAATAAACAAAATTCTACTAGATAACCGATATTAATTTTAATAAAACCCTTTATCCAACCTAATAAGATAAAAATAACTTTAGTAGACAGCAACTATAATAATAAATAAGTTATGCATGGATAATTTATAACTTACTTGGCTATACTAATTTCTGGCATTCCTGGGTCCGCGCCCTTTGTAAATCCTAATAAGAAAGGATGATAAAAGACATGCTACATAATAGTGATTGTATCTTACCTAGATATAAAACAGTTGGAATGAAACCAAAGTGAAAAACAGTTTTCGCTAAGTCAATGACAACAGCGAGCCTTTCTTTGGAACCGCTCATTTTTTATAAAATGATTTATATGTAGAAATTTAATTTTTTTTAGTTCGAATTCCTATAAAGAATTTTGGAGAAAAGATAACCTAAAAACAATGTGCAGGGCACGGGGGTTTATATCATATGCACAATACGTAAACACGTTTCTGCGCATACTCCTCCGCGCTTGGGTGCTCTGAAGTCCGTTTTACAATAGTAAAATTGTATTAAAATGTAAAGCACATTGATTAATTTAATAACATCTCGTTCAGTAACACACAAAAAGTGTTGTTTCAAAAATTTTAATTCATATATTACAACAAACTAAAAAAAACATACCTTCACTTAGTTATTTGTACTATGTGAAGGTGGCTTTCTGTCCGCTGCATGACTGCTGGCTGCCCGCTATAGCGGGCCCCGCGCGCGCTGTCAACAAATAACATCAAAATCAAACAAATGTGTGGTTATGTTATGATTTGGTTAGTTTTTCTATGGTTGTCGACGAAAACATGTGAGTGGAACTACTTTAATTTTTTTAGATATAAGTTATTTAGAATTATTTAAAATCAAGTAAAGGTATTTTGATGCTTTAACATGTCTACCAGGCAGAATTCATTATAAACGCATAATTTCTAATTGTTATAGTATAAGGCCCATTCCAAACGTAAATTTTAAGAACAAACATTTTTAAATTTCCTTCAGATATTGATCAAAGAACGGAATGGTGTCGTATTTTAAACATTCCACTTACAACCCCAATCATTATACATTATGTGAAAATCATATTTTGATACAAAATTGTTTACAAACACAAATCGTTCAAGACTGCTAAAAGATTTGCTTTACCTTGCTTTAGCATCCTCAAAACCAGATACACCAAAGATAGTAGTACTTAGTAATATTGTTATCACACCTCCAAACAGAGTCCTGTGTGGATAAAGTTAATTTTAATAATATATACAAAATTAATAAATGAAGCAGAATTTGAGTCAGGCCACTAGTTATATTGCAGGGTTTATTAAGAAACTTAATAGTTTTGACTGCAAAGAGTGTAAAGTTAATTTACAGACATGTTAGAAGACCATCGATACTTTTACTTATTTTAAAGAAAATTATGATAAAAGACGTTTTATTTATGTACAAAGAAATGTTATTGAATTTCTTTCAAAAATTCTTGAAAGTTTCACAACTTTTGGGTCATATTGACAACATAATTCAAATAATTAAACTTTTTTGCCAGACCATGTTGATTTTAAATGGTTTACATCAGAGGCGACTCGTGGCCTAGTCTATGAGGAGACTACTTTTAAAAGGCACACCCTGTATACTTAATAAAAATATATGTCTATAAGAATTCAAAAAGCAGAAATATTACATTGTATTCTAATAGAAATATATATTTGTATAAAGTATATAGGATGAGCCAGCTTCCTCACAGACTAGGCCACAAGCCATCTCTGGTTTACATATAAAAGAACATAAAACAGACGTCTTTTCTCATTTAGTTGAAACTTGTCTACTATTAATAATAAGAAAGTATTATAATGATAGTATGAGGGCTGCTGCAATGTCTAAAAGACAAACAAAATGATTTGAAATTACTGCATTTAATTTTTTTCTGTTTCAGTTTATATGGATGGTTGCTTTTGTCTGATTTCCTAAGATTCAAGAAGAATTTGTTGTTTTGTTTTTCGTTTATTTTAAAAATTTATTTACTTAGGCATAAGTTTTCATATCAAGTAAATTAATTATTTGTTATGCAATTTCTGATTTTTGTTAGCCAAAGATAGTTAACGTACCGAAATAGTAATGTAATGTTTGTGATATTAGAGTAACTTTCTTAAATAATCATTTATAAGACGTCCGGGAGCGCCATAGTAAATAATAATAATAATAATAGACATTCTTGCTTCGCATAAGCTCGCTTGTATGGGGGTGAAGTATATGAAAAATATTTTTTTGTATTGCCATCTCTTTGATATATTTTTTATTTATTTTTCTTGGGAATTTTTAGTAAATATAATTATATAAAACTTTGTATGATATTTATTTTATCCCTCATAATTATTTGTCATAGAATTTTACATTTTTATAATTATTGCAAACAGCTAATAAAAAAGGAAAATTTTAATTATAATTAAGAGGAAAATTTACTTAAGCAATTATCTTTTTCTAAACAATACGAAATAGAGCCACAAATATTTCTATAGTTTAATTTTACTTTTTAGTGAATGAAAAATATATACCTTCAGGTAAAAGTGAAATGTCTGTTTTTCTGGAGCCACTATTCCGAAATTTGATTTAATTATTTTCTCAATTTTTGAAATCTTTATAAAAACAAAATTTTTCGATTTGTTGCCATCAAAATTTGATTAAATATTGAAAAGTTGGCTCCAGAGGAACATATTTTAGCTACACGTACATGTTTTTTATTTCACTAAAAAATTTAAAAAAATTACTATCAAAATTTTGTATGGCTATATTTCGAATTAGTTAGAAAATAATTGCAAAAGTAAATTCTCCTTTAAAAAAACCCGCCAATTTTCAAATTAAATATAAAATTACGGGTAACTGCATTACCGACAGAGTAAGAGTTGATGGTAATACTGCTGGTAACTACATTACCGACAGAGTAAGATTAGTTCTACTCCTCCACCCCACAGGTCGTTGCAAGCAAACATGTTGCCAAATTTCTACAAAGAAACGGCAACTCTTAATAATCCTTCCTCCATGGTGCAGGGTTAAGTGAATCCAGTGAATCGATTGTCAAAAAACATCGATTATTTTACTTTTATTTCTCGATGTTGATTGTAGCTCAAAAAATAGAGAATTTTAAATTATTTTAAAACAAGATTATGATTATTTGGTTTTTCACATAAGTATGTTTTTTTTTTAATAATCCAACCATTAATATTGACAAAAAAATATTTCCATAAAAAAAATCAAACTAATCGTTGGCTGCGTTCATCCGCGCCACATGCTACCTGATCGATCTGGTAGCGCTCTCGAGTGGCACGTATGAACGGTGTATTTTGACATTTCGCTCCATAGATAAATTAATATATTAGTTTATCTATGCACAATATATCCCCTATAGTAGTGCATCTCACTTGTTAAAGAGTTGGCACTAAGTTTGCAGCGCAAGAATGCGTCTGTGTCTGGCCGCTCAACTAACTCGATATGGCGGTAAATTCAAATATAATTTAAAGGCGAAATTTAAATTTCCCGCCAAAATTGTAAATTTTCAGCCGCGGAATGGCGGGAATTTTTAAATATATTCATTCGGCAATAATTATTGAGAAGTATATTGCATGTTCGATTAAACGAGCTGTAAATCCAGGCGCTATTTTTATTTTGATAGCTAAAAATAATACTAATTCTTTTATTATTAGCTATTAAAATAAGAGCAGCATTTGTATTAACAACACATTTAAAAGAACATGTAATATACTTTTCAATTTTACCTAAATCACTTATTTTTTACCTATAGAGGTTAGATCTGAAAAAAAATTGGCTCTGGTAAAAAAAACAAAACATTGTATAAAGTATTTTATTTGAAAAATTATAAAACTTATTTAATATATTTTAAAGACGAAGATAACTCTAGCCATATCCATTTTACTGAAAAAAAAAGAAAAAAGAAACTATTAAATGAAATCATTTAGTTATTAAGAGATGTTTGTGATAATACAGTGGCAGCTATCGAATGTTGTACAATACGTTTTGCTAATGTCCAAGTAAAAACTACAAAGAGTTAGCATTAGTGGGAGAAGGAATAGAATACTATGAACGTAGCCAGCCGGCTACGTGGGGATGCATCACACCGTGTGCCTGTTCATATTACACAGCACACAAGGCAACATTCATATTATTCGTTTCCTGATCGAACTAATGCGCTAACTCTTTAGTTTTATTTTCGATTCTAGCCAAGCGTATTGGAAAGTGTTCATTAGCCGATGCTGTATATAAATGCTAAAATCAATAAGTGAAATAAAAAAATTTAGTTTAAATGGACATCTACTTCGAAAAAAGTAAATTATTATACTTGAATTTTAAAGGCTGTTGCCACTGGAAAACTATTATCTAGGGCTTGGATGACAGCCATAGGACTCCCTCCTTGAATCGTGTCCATAGGAAAGCATAAGATCATAGTTAAATTATAATATTAAGAGGGTAGGTATTAACTGAAAAATTATTACAAACTTGCCTCAAAATTGGCAACTTCATTAAAAGAAGGGAAAACGGAAACATAAAATTGTTATACTTGAATTTTAAAGGCTTTTCCCACTGGAAAAGTATTATCTAGGGCGCAGACCCTTGGATGACAGCCATAGATAGCAATCCCTCCTCGATTCCTCTTTTTCTGAGTTTGTTGTACGTTTTGTTTCCCATATTAAATAAGAAAGCACTTAATACAACAACACAAATCACAATAAATATCGCTGAAACAAAATTAATATTAAATTTCGTAGAAGAAAAAATCAAAAAATTATCACTTGTCAACACTGACACTTCACGCTTCACTTATAAAAACTCAACGCTAAAGAATGAAAGATGATTCGAAATCGAAATTATTAACTGGTATCTCTTTCTTTTATAAGTATCTAAACAAAGAGAAGGAGTGGGAGTGAGTAACGCTCCGATCAGATTGTTTTGAATTCGTCGTCAACCAATGAACGTGCCGAAGTCAAAAATCAATAACGATACTAGCGCCATGAGACCTGTGTCTGGCCGCAGCGTAACTCAAAGCCATTTCTTGAATCCCAGTTACATTACTATAGGGGATATATTGTGCACAATGTCAATGGAAGACAAATTGAATTCAATTTGTCTTCCATTGACTTCCATGCAATAATAAATTCTCTCGAAGTAATAAATAAAAAAAAATCAAAACATTTTCTTATCTTGCCTTCATTTTTTGTTCTTAGAAGGTGTTTATCACGTTTCTTCGATCATTTCATATGATAAAACAATTAATTTTTTTTAAGAATGTGATTTTTTTCATACACCGTTGTAAAAAGGCTTTCAAGACCTTACAAATGATATATATCACTCATCCCTTCTTCCTTATTCCATTTTGAGGGGTTGAACCGCCCCCTCATAGGGGGTTGCTGGTTCAAGCCTCAAATATACGTCAAAAGATGTCCCCCAGAGAAAATCATCCGACTTGTTTCGGGAAATTTTTCCTATTTACTATGGGATAAGAAATATACGGGGTGGCTCGTCTGAGATGGAACACACTGTATAGTTGTGATCCGACAGAATTAAACACTGGTCCATAAATACTGCAAAACGAGTGGTTAAGGAAATCATTCAAAAAAGATGTAAGAATATTCTTGATTCAACAAAAGTATAAATACATAAACAACACTAAAAAACATTTAAAAACAAATGTCCGATTTTGAGATTATATCTAAATTTCTCAAAAATATATTGGATAGAAGATGGCCATAATTCGTGAAATGCAATACTGGTGCCATCTATCAACAGATAGTCACACTATCGAGTTGCACCTAATCGTTGTATGAATAAATATAGTAGGGTAACCTTATGGACTTATCATTGGAGGACGATGGACATAGAATGTAGATGGCGATACTGTACTTATGTCCAAGTCAGGTCTTTAGGTCATGTCTGTGCTTGAGTATGAATTATAATTTAAAATCTTCTTTTTCATTTCTACTTGTCTTCGGTAATGTATTTTTATAGTTACAATTTACTATTTCAAATTATTACAAAATTACAGAATACAGGGTATTTGAAGGTCACATAAAATGCGAAAATAATCGATATAATAAAATAAACCAGTTTTTGATTGAAAAAGATTGAATTAGTTGAGATTGGGTGGAATTTTACTATAATAGGGAACATTTTTTTCTATATTGTGGTTGGATTTTGGATATATCGCTGATGGTTAATTAAACTTGAGTTGTACTCTGTTAATTTATATTCACTTTTATTTAATGGTATCATCAAATTAAGAATAGGACATGAACAACTGAATATTATTGTTCAAAATGAGACGAATAGACGAAAATAAAAAATGTTTGGATAAAATTTTCTGAAATACAGGATGTTAAGTTGAAAATTAAAAAAGTAATAATGGGTAAATACCTATATAGGTAGTTATAATTTTATTATTCAATATAATTTTACTAAAATCGGCACTGACAAAATTTAACTAACAGATTTTTTGCTGTTAGGTAAACTTATAACATAATACCAAACACGTTTAGTGAAATTATACTAAGTAATAAAAACATGTAAGCCACTAATTTTCAGTTTTCAACTTTTGACACCATTTAAAAACGAATCGAGTACCAATTTATGGTAGGCACATTTAGGAGTATTATTTTCGAAAGGCAAAATTAAAAATTTTTCATTGTTTTTTTTTGTACATGGAAATACTTTGCTGCATGTCTGCTGCATGTCCTACAACGATGAAGCTCTCAACGAAGGCGTCTTAAAAAATAAATTATAGAAAATGCGAATGTTACATATTTGATTAGATAATTAATATTGACATAAACTTTCATTGCTCAGGACGTTAAGTGCTCAACTTTGGGTTTCGTAAAGATCAGTTACTGACTACTACTATTTTTTTCTGAACTGTTATCAAAATACTACAAAATTTAGCAGAAAGATTGCATTAATTATATTTTTCATATTTTTTCCAAAATAAGAAAGAATGTTTTTATATGTAATTGAATCTGGGTTGGGAAATCCAAACTTGAATGCTTAACGACTTAAGTCTTGAAGGCACTTATATCAAGTTAATTATCTAATCAAATATGTGACGTGGCTTTTTAAAATACCATCATTGTGCGCTCCACAGCGTGTCCATCTTCTACAAGAGAAAAAAGGAGGAAACATTTGTAAAGTTGCCTTGTACAAATGTGTACCAAAAGAGGGCAACTGGCTCTCGTAAGCCTTTTTTGTTTAATCGTCTCATTATTTTAACACTAAGCGCCCAGCATGGGAAATATATGTTAAAGTTAGTTTTAAGAACTTTTAACATTCAAATAAACAAAAACAATTTATAAATCTATTATTAAAATCCGTGTTGGAACAAAACATAAAATTGTTGAATTTGAAAGATAATATTCTAAAAATGGAAAGGATTTCAGTCAAGAGCCTATTGGACTGAATATTCAGTTTAAAATCGCTTTTCCGGCCTATAAATCTTCAATTGTTTCAAAACGAATAAAATAAAGTAGTTCTGTCTAAAACTAAAATAAATTTGCTATCTCGAAGTCCCCAGCGATTATTTCCAAACTTTTCTTTAACGTCTTAGTTGTAAGTTTTATATTACATTTTCTTTAATTTGCTATTTCTGTGGAATCATTAATTTTCATTTGCATTATTGTTCTTCTAAAAAAGCGAAATGTGACTCACGTTTTACTTGATTGGCTTTAATTTTTGAGATAGTCAACCAGTCAAAATAAAAAAAAATTCAAAAAATAATAAGACATTAATTTATTTATTTATTTATTCAGTTTTGTCTGAGCTAACTGAAAGGCTGTATTCTATAAACAATGAAAAAGAGTGATTGTTGTTTTGAACTACTTAAAACATTTTCACTTGAACGGCGTGCGTGATTCAATTTAAAAATACTTTCCAGAATAAAACCACGTGTTACAGTTTTAGACTTCATTTATTACTAAACAGCCAAGTCATATACAAAAACGTTAATCCAAAATCTAAATTAAAAGTAATAACAAATAGCCTATCTACTAGGGTCGGTAACCAAACATATAAACAGAATGGGCGGATTTTGTTCATACTTAACATTATACTCGCGCACTGACACTTAACCTGGATTTAATATAACTGTAAATACTAATATTTTACAAACAAATATACTTTTCCAAACAGTGATAAATTATATAAAAAAAAATGTTTTTTTATAAGATTTTCTTTTATGTTCAAAGTTAGGACTTTATAATTATTGTGTCATTCATAGAATTCTGTACTAAATAAGAGCACTGATTTTGGAAATAAATTTTAACCATTTTGGCAAGTTGCTGAACCTTGTAACATTGCATAATGAAATATAAAGACTAACTGAATATGTCTGCCACAGATAGACCACTTGTAGGTCTATTGATTTCGTCTTGAGCTATTCCTAAAGAGTGGAGCTATTGAAAACTTCCTTTCAAGGTGATTTATTTCAACACTCAGAGCCAGCCGAGAGAACATTTTTTTCTTATATTCATGATCAACAGCCAAGATACATTTGAAAGTCGCTAATATATCCCTGTGACTATTTTTTTTTTATTTGTTTTCCAGTGTTGATTGATTTTTCCCTGATTAGTGTGATTTTCTTGTTCCTTAACTCAATATCTTGCAAACTGTTGATAGCTTTGATGAAATTTTGTAGCAAAGCTTGTTCAAATTTTGAAAACTATAAAAATATTCAGCTATTTTTATGGTTATAAACTTTTCCAACACTTAGTCCAATTAGAGGTACTTAGGTTACATGCAACATTTTCAGATGCTTATTCCTTTTTTGTTTTCTACTTGGAACTTTTCAATTTATTTAAAACATTGGACATTGTTATAAGTTGTTATTAGGTATTCTTTGTTATTGTTTATATATTTTGACATAACCGCACATAACCAAAATATTGACCAAAGTCCTTAACCACTTTTTATCACCTTAATCCAAAAATTTTATTCGTACGGTTTTGTCAACTGGAATAAATTTTCATTATTATGTTTAATTTTTCATGACTTTTATCATAAATTGTTATTTTTAAATAAATAAAGATGTTTTTAACTATAATAGGTAGGTGATAGAGGCCATGTGCCTGAACGAAAAGAAGACGTAGATGGCGTATCTGCATAGCATTAAATCGTTGTATGAAGATAATATAGTAGGATAATGCAACAGTAAAAAGTGTTGGATGCAATCTCGAGCGGCATCTAGTGACGATTTAATGAAGTAGTCAATTTTTAATGCTATGCAGATACGCCATCTACGTCTTCTTTTCGTTCAGTCACATGGCCTCTATCACCTACCTATTATAGTTAAAAACATCTTTATTTATTTAAAAATAACAATTTATGATAAAAGACATGAAAAATTAAACATAATAATGAAAATTTATTCCAGTTGACAAAACCGTACGAATAAAATTTTTGGATTAAGGTGATAAAAAGTGGTTAAGGACTTTGGTCAATATTTTGGTTATGTGCGGTTATGTCAAAATATATAAACAATAACAAAGAATCCCTAATAACAACTTATAACAATGTCCAATGTTTTAAATAAATTGAAAAGTTCCAAGTACAAAACAAAAAAGGAATAAGCTTCTGAAAATGTTGCATGTAATCTAAGTACCTCTAATTGGACTAAGTGTTGGAAAAGTTTATAACCATAAAAATAGCTGAATATTTTTATAGTTTTCAAAATTTGAACAAGCTTTGCTACAAAATTTCATCAAAGCTATCAACAGTTTGCAAGATATTGAGTTAAGGAACAAGAAAATCACACTAATCAGGGAAAAATCAATCAACACTGGAAAACAAATTAAAAAAAAAATAGTCACAGGGATATATTAGCGACTTTCAAATGTATCTTGGCTGTTGATCGTGAATATAAGAAAAAAATGTTCTCTCGGCTGGCTCTGAATGTTGAAATAAATCACCTTGAAAGGAAGTTTTCAATAGCTTCACTCTTTAGGAATAGCTCAAGACGAAATCAATAGACCTACAAGTGGTCTATCTGTGGCAGACATATTCAGTTAGTCTTTATATTTCATTATGCAATGTTACAAGGTTCAGCAACTTGCCAAAATGGTTAAAATTTATTTCCAAAATCAGTGCTCTTATTTAGTACAGAATTCTATGAATGACACAATAATTATAAAGTCCTAACTTTGAACATAAAAGAAAATCTTATAAAAAAACATTCTTTTTTATATAATTTATCACTGTTTGGAAAAGTATATTTGTTTGTAAAATATTAGTATTTACAGTTATATTTAATCCAGGTTAAGTGTCAGTGCGCGAGTATAATGTTAAGTATGAACAAAATCCGCCCATTCTGTTTATATGTTTGGTTACCGACCCTAGTAGATAGGCTATTTGTTACTACTTTTAATTTAGATTTTGGATTAACGTTTTTGTATATGACTTGGCTGTTTAGTAATAAATGAAGTCAAAACTGTAACACGTGGTTTTATTCTGGAAAGTATTTTTAAATTGAATCACGCACGCCGTTCAAGTGAAAATGTTTTAAGTAGTTCAAAACAACAATCACTCTTTTTCATTGTTTATAGAATACAGCCTTTCAGTTAGCTCAGACAAAACTATTATTTTTTGAATTTTTTTTTATTTTGACTGGTTGACTATCTCAAAAATTAAAGCCAATCAAGCAAAACGTGAGTCACATTTCGCTTTTTTAGAAGAACAATAATGCAAATGAAAATTAATGATTCCACAGAAATAGCAAATTAAAGAAAATGTAATATAAAACTTACAACTAAGACGTTAAAGAAAAGTTTGGAAATAATCGATGGGGACTTCGAGATAGCAAATTTATTTTAGTTTTAGACAGAACTACTTTATTTTATTCGTTTTGAAACAATTGAAGATTTATAGGCCGGAAAAGCGATTTTAAACTGAATATTGAGTCCAATAGGCTCTCGACTGAAATCCTTTTCATTTTTAGAATATTATCTTTCAAATTCAACAATTTTATGTTTTGTTCCAACACGGATTTTAATAATAGATTTATAAATTGTTTTTGTTTATTTGAATGTTAAAAGTTCTTAAAACTAACTTTAACATATATTTCCCATGCTGGCGCTTAGTGTTAAAATAATGAGACGATTAAACAAAAAAGGCTTACGAGAGCCAGTTGCCCTCTTTTGGTACACATTTGTACAAGGCAACTTTACAAATGTTTCCTTCTTTTTTCTCTTGTAGAAGATGGACACGCTGTGGAGCGCACAATGATGGTATTTTAAAAAGCCACGTCACATATTTGATTAGATAATTAACTTGATATAAGTGCCTTCAAGACTTAAGTCGTTAAGCATTCAAGTTTGGATTTCCCAACCCAGATTCAATTACATATAAAAACATTCTTTCTTATTTTGGAAAAAATATGAAAAATATAATTAATGCAATCTTTCTGCTAAATTTTGTAGTATACAGTTCAGAAAAAAATAGTAGTAGTCAGTAACTGATCTTTACGAAACCCAAAGTTGAGCACACTAAACGTCCTGAGCAATGAAAGTTTATGTCAATGTTAATTATCTAATCAAATATGTAACATTCGCATTTTCTATAATTTATTTTTTAAGACGCCTTCGTTGAGAGCTTCATCATTGTAGGACATGCAGCAGACATGCAGCAAAGTATTTCCATGTACAAAAAAAAACAATGAAAAATTTTTAATTTTGCCTTTCGAAAATAATACTCCTAAATGTGCCTACCATAAATTGGTACTCGATTCGTTTTTAAATGGTGTCAAAAGTTGAAAACTGAAAATTAGTGGCTTACATGTTTTTATTACTTAGTATAATTTCACTAAACGTGTTTGGTATTATGTTATAAGTTTACCTAACAGCAAAAAAATCTGTTAGTTAAATTTTGTCAGTGCCGATTTTAGTAAAATTATATTGAATAATAAAATTATAACTACCTATATAGGTATTTACCCATTATTACTTTTTTAATTTTCAACTTAACATCCTGTTTTTGAGAAAATTTTATCCAAACAATTTTTATTTTCGTCTATTCGTCTCATTTTGAACAATAATATTCAGTTGTTCATGTCCTATTCTTAATTTGATGATACCATTAAATAAAAGTGAATATAAATTAACATCGTACAACTCAAGTTTAATTAACCATCAGCGATATATCCAAAATCCAACCACAATATAGAAAAAAATGTTCCCTATTATAGTAAAATTCCACCCAATCTCAACTAATTGAATCTTTTTCAAACAAAAACTGGTTTATTTTATTATATCGATTATTTTCGCATTTTATGTGACCTTCAAATACCCTGTATTCTGTGCTTTTGTAATAATTTGAAATAGTAAATTGTAACTATAAAAATACATTACCGAAGACAAGTAGAAATGAAAAAGAAGATTTTAAATTATAATTCATACTCAAGCACAGACATGACCTAAAGACCTGACTTGGACATAAGTACAGTATCGCCATCTACATTCTATGTCCATCGTCCTCCAATGATAAGTCCATAAGGTTACCCTACTATATTTATTCATACAACGATTAAATACAGTGACTCTAACAAGTAAAAAAACGATTTTAGCCAGAATGTTTTCCCCAAAAAACTATAAAACTTTGGTTTTTTTATAAAAGGCGGTATTTAACTGTAACACATTAATTTGAACACCCGGTATATTTGACATTTTTACTTTCCTATCTGTATACAGATATAAGGAAAGTATAGGAATCATGATTTTTTTCGACCTCGAGTTTTTGACGGATTTTTACGTTTTGAGGTCCCCTGAATCCGTTTTGACTATTTTCGCGATGATGTCTGTGTGTGTGTCTGTGTGTGTGTCTGTGTGTGTGTGTGTGTGTGTGTGTGTGTGTGTGTGTGTGTGTGTGTGTGTGTGTGTGTGTGTGTGTGTGTGTGTGTGTGTGTGTGTGTGTCTGTATAACGCATAACTCATGAACCGATACACAGAAAAACACCAAATTTTAAACTTAAGCTTTGTTTCAGCGTCCAATGAGCTGATTAGATTTTGGGCAGTGTCGGAACATCTGGGGGGGTACTTTATAGGTGGTCATTTTTATATTTTATGGAATATATCTGTTATTTACGTTTGGAGAAGAAAATTCTTCAAATAAAAGTTACTTCTAATATAATTATCTATAATTTTTGTTTTCTGCAAAATTTTCCTAAAATGGTCCGTATTCGAGAAATTTGACAAAATGTAAAAACATAATTTTTTATAAAAATTGTTCAAATAAAAGTTGTTTGTAATATAATTCTCTATAATTTTTGTCCTATACATAATTTCTCTAAAATGGACCGTATTCGAGATAATTGAAAAAATGTGTAAATTTCGAAATTTGAAGAAAACTCAAAAACGGATAAAGGAAAAAACATTAAATTTTAAACTTAAGGTTTATTTCGGCCTGACGTGAAATGATTAGATTTTGGACAAAGTCGGAACATCTGGGGGGGTACTTTATGGGGGGCCGTTTTTATATTTTATGGAATATATCTGTTATTTATGTTTGGAGAAGAAAATTGTTCAAATAAAAGTTACTTCTAATATTATTATCTATAATTCTTGTTTTATGTCAAAATTTCCTGAAATGGTCCGTATTCGAGAAATTTGACAAAATGTGCAAAATTCTGATTTTTATGAAAATTGTTGAACTAAAAGTTGTTTGCGATATCGATTTCTATAATTTTTGTTTATACATGATTTTTCTAAAATGGACCGTAATGGAAAAGTGATAAATTAAAATTTTTCTGTATTTTCGTTTTCAATGAATATCTATAGAAAAATGTTTCGAGGTAGATGTATGTGTAAAATGTATATATTTAGTTTATCCTCTAAACATTTATAGAGATGTTGCAATAGGTTGTACAAAATAATCGGAAAATGCCTATAATAACTAGATAGGAAAGTCATGTGTTGGACACATCAGATTTTTTTGGAACGTAAAACAAAAATTCTACCAGTAGATATATTCATTTGTTTTTCAGAATATTAGGCATTCCAACGACCTGTCAAACAATAGGTGCCAGTGGGAAATTCTTGTATATTTAAGGGGGGTAGCGACATAGTCGTGCAACTTTGACACTATTTTTATTCGAAGTAGTACTCGCCAAGCCTGCCAATTTATGAAAAAATGTATAGGTGGGTTTTTTAAATATTATTTTTATTGTTTGACATAAAATATTTAAATGTAATCCATTATTCATGATTTTACGTAAAGTAGATAGAATACACCATATGTCGCCACCCTTAGATTAGATATACCAAACCTGCCCACTGGTAATTCATTTGTTTGGAATGCCTAATTAATTATTGTTCTTAACCTACAACACGATCAGGGGGTCGATTCTCGATTCGTAGGAATTCTGTTTCACGCGGGCCATTTTTGCTGGTCGTATTGTATGTAGGGTTTATTTAAATGAGTATGGATAGGTATATTAAAAAAAACTGAGAACAATTCCAAATGAATACAAAAAACAACTCGAGAACAGTACGAGTTGTATTTATTGGATTTGAAAGACAAACCAAATTTGATACTATCAATCGCCTTTTTCCTGATTATCTTTTCTGTTGATGTTATCGGCTTTGACAACTCAGGCCGTTAGCCTCGTTTTCTGTGTAGGTTATGGAGAAGTATTATAGGTACTTTCATAATATAGGTTTTGTTACTGTTTCGCAGTGCTACTTTAGGAACAGCACTGTTAATAAGAATCCAATAGTAAATGGTTGAATGGGCAATCCTAACTTTGAATCAGATTTAGGGGCCTATTCAGTAACTCTGAACGACGTCGTTAATAGACGATAATCGTTCACAGACGACTTTTCTTATTCAGTAGACAACGATTGTCGTTGAAAATAGACAAACATGGTTGTAAAATTGTCGTTCATCAACGATAGCCAAAGAGCTGTCGTTAATAATATGAAGTGTCGTTATAGTGATTTTTGCATTCCCTCTCATTTTTTATTGTGAATCAGGATATGTTCTAAATAATAAAAACACTTTTTTACAAATTTTACAACTAAATTGCCATATACCTAATACAGCAAGTAAAATTTGTAAGGAATTTTTTTCTAATTTATTTAATTTTAAAAATAAATCTGATTCAAAGTTAGGATTGCCCATTCAATCATTTACTATTGGATTCTTATTAACAGTGATGTTCCTAAAGTAGCACTGCGAAACTGTAACAAAACCTATATTATGGAAGTACCTATAATACTTCTCCGTAACCTACACAAATTTGGTTTGTTTTTCAAATCCAATAAATACAACTTGTACTGTTCTCGAGTTGTTTTTTGTTTTTTTTAATATATCCATACTCATTTAAATAAACCCTACATACAATATGACCAGCAAAAATGGCCCGCGAGAAACAGAATTCCTACGAATCGAGAATCGCCCCCTGATCGTGTGGTAGAATTTTTATTTTACGTTCAAAAAAAATGACAAATATACCGGGTGTTCAAATTAAAGGGTTACAGTTAAATACCACCTTTTATAAAAAAATTAAAGTTTAATAATTTTTTGGGTAAAACATTTTAGCTAAAATTGTTTTTTTATAGCAAACCATAACCCAGACAACACACCAAATCCCAGAGATATCCACAGAATATATTTTGTGGATATCCAATATATCCACAGGATATTAGAAATATTCCGTGGAACTAATATGGATATCCAAATGTCCGTCTATATCCAGAATATAGAAGATATCCTATGGATATTCAGCAAATTATCTAATGAGTATCTCCAGACAATACAAGAAATCCCAGATATATCCATAGAATATATTTTGTGGATATCCAACCAAATGTCCGTCTATATCCCAGGATATAGAAATTCAGATAAATATTTTATAATTATTTTTAGTAGAGGTTCATAAGTAACCAATGGTTATTGAATAACGTCGAAAGAAAATAGAGGTAAAAAATATTCCCAACAATCTGCCTTTGATTTTGCCTACTAAGGAGAAAATCATCCTTATTAGGAATCTTCAGCAATAAATGGAACTTCTCGACTTCAGCCTCTAATGAAGTCTGTTTGTGAAACAATGTCGATCAAACTCAATTACGGCGGGTTAAGCATGAGTAGATACGAAAGTGGTATCGCCATCTATACTTAGGAAGCAAAATCAAAAATTACATCTAGTAGATATCCACGATGGTTTGCGTCCGCGCTTAGACTTTGATATATTTATATTTATAGTGGATGTCCATGGGATATTGAATACACCTTAAAAAAAATAATTTTAAATATCTCAACGGTACTATTAGCCACAATGGCGAGTACAATGGCGAGTACAATGGCGTAATTTTTTAATAATTTGCTATATAATTACAATTATTTATGGACATTTGCATGTCTATAAATTACATTTCATGGATATAAAATAGATATCCACCATGGACTGGACATTCAGTGGATATTGGGATGTTCAGTAGATATCCAAAGGATTTGGTGTGCTGTCTGGGAATATGGCCAACTTTTTTTGGCGCAGCAAAATTTTCAAGTAGGTGTTACTCAATAAGTAGAAATCCAATAAAAAAATGTTTCCTTTAGAAGTTTCTTGTTTTTTTATGAACTCTAAGAATACCTATGTAAAAAAATAGGGTTCCAATTTGAAAAAAAATCCACCTCGATATGGCCATATTATGGTCAGCTATAAAAAAAAAATAATTTAGCCAAAATGTTTCCCCTAAAAAACTATAAAACTTTTGTCTGATGCTTTTTTTTATAAAATGCATATTTTTGGCGATATTTAACTGTAAAACTTTAATTTAAACGCCCGCTATAATCACAAAACACTAAATTATAATACCAACTTACTAGAAATCATCGTTCAGATTTGGTAACTAGAAACAACGTAACGACTTTGTTATTGAATAGAGTTTCAAAAATTATCGTTATAAAAGTCGTTGGTTGAACTGTCGTTAGCTTAACGATGTCGTCCATAAACGATAAATTACTGAATAGGGCCCTAAAAATGGAGTAAGAAATCAGAATTTTACCAGTAGCCCCATCTAGAGTTTGGAGCAAATAGCATAAAAAATGTCAGTTGTCGGTTTTGACCTTGGTCATTCCAATGAACTGGAGTGGGGTAGAATGCTTGTCAATAGGCTTGAGATGCGACTCTATGGGCGAAGACAGGTTATTTTTCATCTCACTCGGGAGTATTTATAACAACCATTTTCTATTTCACTTTGTTATTGTCTGATCCACCAGCTTGTGGATTGAACAATAACAATGTGAAACAGAAAATGGTTATTATAAATACTCCCGAGTGAGATGAGAAATAAAAATGGCCGCGCCCATAGAGTCGCATCTTGTTCTATTGATACAATATGCACATTGGCTTTCTACCCCACTCCAGTTCATTGGGTCATTCACGTGGAACCTCTATGTGCTTTGTGGATAACATGATTTTGAATGATATACAACTTATTTTCGCACATACACGCGTAACAATAGTATATTACATTACGAGTGTGGAAAATCACTTTTCACACAAGTGATGTACAATATTTTTCCTACGACCACAAAATAATGTCATCAAAAAATGTAAAACCAGGTTATTACTATAATAATTAAAATGTATTTAAAAAAATAATCAACAATAATCGTATTTATTCAATTTTCATATTATCTGAACAAAAAAAAAATAAAAAAATTCTGGTCCCGCCAGTATTTGAACGCGGTCGCTCGCCAGGTCTCAAATGGCAAAGTTGATAGGTTTGACACTCTAACCATCTGAGCTAACAGGCCTTACGTCAATCGAATGATCTAATCGGTTATATGTGTTTAACCAGAATAAAAAGCAAACATATCTTAGTTATTTTAAAATTATTTTAATAATAATTGTTAAAGATAAATATCTAGGATCTAATTTACAACAATTTCAATAATTTAACAATCATATCGATTTTAGTATTAATATGGACATTACATAGATCAAAATAGAAATGATGTGTTTGACATTTTGTGACAGCTGCTGCGGAAAGTAGCATATTCGTACACGGGTGAAAAGTAAATTCTTATTCATACGCGTGTGATATAGGGCACTTTCCATAGTACTCATTAATCAGTATCGGTTTAGCAAAAATGTGTTTTAAAACCAATTTTTAGCCTTTGAATAAAGTAAAAAATATGATTATATACCTATATTTTTACTTCAAGACTAAGGGGCCTATTAGACATGGGTAACGCACTAAAATTCTTTGCGTTGATACACTAAGGGGCCTATTCAGTAACTCTGAACGACGTCGTTAATAGACGATAATCGTTCACAGACGACTTTTCTTATTCAGTAGACAACGATTGTCGTTGAAAATAGACCAATATGGTTATAAAATTGTCGTTCATCAACGATAGCCACAGAGCTGTCGTTGATAATATGAAGTGTCGTTATAGGGATTTTTGCATTCCCTCTCATTTTTCATTGTGAATCAGGATGTGTTCTAAATAATAAAAGCACTTTTTTTACAAATTTTACAACTAAATTGCCGTCTACCTAATACAGCAAGTACAATTTGTAAGGAATTTTTTCTAATTTATTTAATTATTTTAAAAATAAATCTGATTCAAAGTTAGGATTGCCCATTCGACCATTTACTATTGGATTTTTATTAACAGTGCTGTTCTTAAAGTAGCACTGCGAAACAGTAACAAAACCTATATTATGGAAGTACCTATTATAATAATACTTCTCCGTAACCTACACAGAAAACGAGGCTAATGGCCTGAGTTGTCGAAGCCGATGACAACAGAAAAGATAATCAGGAAAAAGGATTGATAGTATCAAATTTGGTTTCTCTTTCAAATCCAATATATACAACTTGTACTGTTCTCGAGTTGTTTTTTTTGTATTTTTTTGGAATAGTTCTTTTGGAATAGTTCTCAGTTTTTTTTTTAATATATCCATACTCATTTAAATAAACCCTACATACAATACGACCAGCAAAAATGGCCTGCGAGAAACAAGAATTCCTACGAATCGAGAATCGGCCCCCTGATCGTGTTGTAGGTTAAGAACAATAATTAATATATTCTGAAAAACAAATGAATATATCTACTGGTAGAATTTTTATTTTACGTTCCAAAAAAATCTCAAATATACCGAGTGTTTAAATTAAAGGGTTACAGTTAAATACCTCCTTTTATAAAAAAAAACAAAGTTTTATAGTTTTTTTGGGTGTTACTCAATAAGTAGAAATCCAATAAAAAAATGTTTCCTTTAGAAGTTTCTTATTATACCTATGTAAAAAATAGGGATCCCATTTAAAAAAAAAAATCCACCTCGATATGGCCATATTATGGTCAGCTATAAAAAAAAATTAATTTAGCCAAAATGTTTCCTCCAAAAAAACTATAAAACTTTTGTCTGAAACTTTTTTTATAAAATGTATATTTTCGGCGATATTTAACTGTAACCATAGAAATACTGTAACACTTTAAGTTAAACACCCGGTACAATCATCAACATACGTTCTTTTATCACAAAACACTAAATTATAATACCAACTTACTAGAAATCATCGTTCAGATTTGGGGCCCTATTCAGTAATTTATCGTTTATGGACGACATCGTTAAGCTAACGACAGTTCAACCAACGACTTTTATAACGATAATTTTTGAAACTCTATTCAATAACAAAGTCGTTACGTTGTTTCTAGTTACCAAATCTGAACGATGATTTCTAGTAAGTTGGTATTATAATTTAGTGTTTTGTGATAAAAGAACGTATGTTGATGATTATAGCGGGCGTTTAAATTAAAGTTTTACAGTTAAATATCGCCAAAAATATGCATTTTATAAAAAAAAGCATCAGACAAAAGTTTTATAGTTTTTTAGGGGAAACATTTTGGCTAAATTATTTTTTTTTATAGCTGACCATAATATGGCCATATCGAGGTGGATTTTTTTTCAAATTGGAACCCTATTTTTTTACATAGGTATTCTTAGAGTTCATAAAAAAACAAGAAACTTCTAAAGGAAACATTTTTTTATTGGATTTCTACTTATTGAGTAACATCTACTTGAAAATTTTGCTGCGCGAAAAAAAGTTGGCCATATTATGGTTTGCTATAAAAAAACAATTTTAGCTAAAATGCTTTACCCAAAAAATTATTAAACTTTAATTTTTTTATAAAAGGCGGTATTTAACTGTAACCCTTTAATTTGAACACCCGGTATATTTGTCATTTTTTTTGAACGTAAAATAAAAATTCTACCACACGATCAGGGGGCGATTCTCGATTCGTAGGAATTCTGTTTCTCGCGGGCCATTTTTGCTGGTCATATTGTATGTAGGGTTTATTTAAATGAGTATGGATATATTAAAAAAAACAAAAAACAACTCGAGAACAGTACAAGTTGTATTTATTGGATTTGAAAAACAAACCAAATTTGTGTAGGTTACGGAGAAGTATTATAGGTACTTCCATAATATAGGTTTTGTTACAGTTTCGCAGTGCTACTTTAGGAACATCACTGTTAATAAGAATCCAATAGTAAATGATTGAATGGGCAATCCTAACTTTGAATCAGATTTATTTTTAAAATTAAATAAATTAGAAAAAAATTCCTTACAAATTTCACTTGCTGTATTAGGTATATGGCAATTTAGTTGTAAAATTTGTAAAAAAGTGTTTTTATTATTTAGAACATATCCTGATTCACAATAAAAAATGAGAGGGAATGCAAAAATCACTATAACGACACTTCATATTATTAACGACAGCTCTTTGGCTATCGTTGATGAACGACAATTTTACAACCATGTTTGTCTATTTTCAACGACAATCGTTGTCTACTGAATAAGAAAAGTCGTCTGTGAACGATTATCGTCTATTAACGACGTCGTTCAGAGTTACTGAATAGGCCCCTTGGTAACTAGAAACAACGTAACGACTTTGTTATTGAATAGAGTTTCAAAAATTATCGTTATAAAAGTCGTTGGTTGAACTGTCGTTAGCTTAACGATGTCGTTCATAAACGATAAATTACTGAATAGGGCCAGAGACAATCCAGCGAGACGTGTAACTCAATGTATTTTTTTTGTTCGGTAAAAGTTATTTGGGCGATTGTAACCACAACCAGTCTATGATGGCGCCACTAGTAAATAGCGGGAAAATTAAAAATGCTTTAGGGCGGGAAATTCAAACATGGATTCAGAAATAAAGTTTTTCTATACAAATTTACAGGAGAAACAAAAACTATTGTTTCACTGTATATTAAAAAAATATAAAAGCTACCAATAACATCAAATTTTTTATCACATAAATAATCATTTTAATAAAGGAAGTTTTAATCAGTTTAATATAAACAGTGAACATAGTTTTCATTACTCTTGTAAATTTCGCTAAAAAAAACTTGAAAATTCTATTGATTAGTAAATATTTAAACTTGGAAAAATAATACACCGAACTCTTTTTCTATAAATTATATTTTTGTAAGGTACATAAAAACAAACTACAATTGCTTCGTTTAGAAAGTACCTCCTATCATTTTGTGACAAATTACAAAGAAAGTAACAGTTGTTATATATTCATAATATATTTAAAAACTAATGTAACAAATATTTTATAAAGTATAGTATCGATACCTTTTTGCCAGACTATCATAAGTGCCATTTGAACAAATGTCACTTATGTTAGTCTGGCAAAAAGGTATGGATATGTTGACTGTTTATTTTAATAGAAACCATGGAAACAAAACACACATACACTCAACACAAATGTATAAGGCCCGAGTCAAGTAAGTTCCCATCCTGTAAACTGGATCGAAACCTGCTAGACCCCTGCTAACTCCTCTTATAGTAATCAAGATCAATATATTTATATGCCATGCCTTCTAAAAGGGAATGAAGGATGACATACTATCATCATTTAAACATGACGTTGCTGAAGGTTTACCCCTGTTATTTCGTTTGTGTATCTTGTGTGTGTGCATTCCTGTTGTGTCCCCAGTCATGTAAAAGTTTTCCTAGTCTCCTAATTTGGTTACTAGGTGGACCTTCTCCAACTAGTAGTCTAATCTATTCGATCTGTTCGGAAGCAGGAGGTACTTTTCAAACATAGCAAATAATATTATTAATAATAAACACTATTTAAAGATAAATACATTTTTGTAATTTTTTTGTCATTGCCCCTTACCTTTCTCTTACACCACCAGGGTATACCTATTTTCCATATTCCCTTAATTATAGATTACCTTACAATGTTCGAATGAATATAACATTTTACTCATGAAAAATCTAATTTCATATTTAACTCTTTTTCAATTTCATTTGAAACAATAATTGGTACCTATATTACAATTTATTATCAAAGAAAATTTCTAATAAAGTTATAGCAAATCCTACTTAAACTACTGGTTGTTCTGCAGGATAAATTAACTTTTCTTAAGATTGATCTCTCTATAAAATCCAAAACCGACCTGATGTCCCCAAATTTATTTTCCAATGCATCCTGATTTAAAATTCTGCCCTTTTGTGATTCAATTTTTTTTTTCTTCCTTTAGAGTGGCTGTTAGAGGTAGGTGTATGTAAGAAATAGCTAATCTCTAATCATTTCAAAAGTCCTTTGCCAATACTACATGTACAGATTTTTTACTCAGCATACATTTTACTTTTCTAGTAGATAGGAACTTTGTGCTGCCATTAAAGCTGTCCAGACATTCATCTACCTACTTAATGAACACAAGTAGCTGTAACAATGGATCTCTGTTCCAATTCACCTAAAATAATTATAGTCATTGTGTAATATATTATTAAACACACACATTATACAATGGTTTTCTTAATAAATTGGAAATTACTTACCTCTAGAAAGAAACGTGTACAAAAACGCGAGTTTGGTTCCAGAAATTGCTTCATGCAAAAAATAATATGCAAAAATAAACATTCCCCCCCAAAGAAAATTAATTAAACAACAAAATCAGACTAAAAGAAATATACGGGGCCCAAATTAAATTAATTTTAATAAAATGCACATGTTCATAACAACATTCATAACATTGTCAGTTGTCAGTTTTAATACTTTTTATCGATATTTCTACGTCAAAAAACCAGCAACACCAGCGCCCTCTGAAAATGGTGTTAGTTTTATTGGAGAGAGATAGACATATGTAAAGATCAATGTAAAAGAAAAAGAGGGTCATATATGTAATTTAAATGGACCACCGAACATATTTTCCTATTAAGTTACACGTCTCTGTTGTCTCTGATAGGGCCCTTAAGCTTGATGGGAGAAAAACTTAACCAAAGACTCCAAAGATGTGACGTGTATTTATTTATGTTTTTGGTTAATCTCATTTTTCCGTCTGATTTTAGTGATTTTTTGTTGGCTTTGGCTTTTGGTTTCTGTTTATAGTTTCGTTTTAGTTATTTGCAAAATTGTGATGTTTTGCTTTTCTATTTGCTACTGTGTTTTGCAATAATGTTTGTGCTACCTGTGGGTGCTACGTTGAAAACTTCGAGAAAAACTTCATTGATTCACCATGCATCTGCATCATAAAAAGACAAACGGGTATAAAAACTAATTGATAATCAATTTATCACTGGACTAGATTCCGAAATCATTTTTCACATAAGAGAGTAATACACAAAGCAGTGGAGTAATGCCACCATCTGTATTTGGAAGGAAAATACCTATTTATCATTGAATGAATAGTTAACCTTTTAATACAATACCTATATTACGTTTGTCCTCGGTTTAAAAGACATTATAAAATATATTATTTTAGTGTTAATAAAATGTAATATCCTAGTCTCTACTTCACATTTAAATTATTGATAGGTATTTTAAAGATTTGAGAGTATAAGTATTCGTTAAATATGTATTATTATTTGTATTTATTTTTATCTAATAATATTTATTTAAATTATTAATAAACATATTTTAAGAATGTTCTATTTTATTATTTATTGATATATCTTATATTTATTTAATAATAATATGCAGAACCAATTCTCCACATCAGACCCTGCTTATAACAAATTAATTCCTCAAATTTGGTATAATCGACCTAAATTATTTTGTAAAATAAAAGTTTCGAACTTACTAGTTCCATTCTTTATTTTATAAAATAATTTAAGTGGAACTCATTTAAAATTTAATTTAAAACTACTACCTACTCCTAAAAATTACAATTTGAATTTACCGCCATCTGTCAATTGTCATTTTAGTTCCAGCTCCAAACACAAGGTGGCGCTAATTTGGTTTAAAAGTTTAACATTGGCGTGGGGTCTCTAGAAGATACGTGCTTTGTGATGTTATCTGTCGAAGTTATGTATATGCCGCGTTTGAGAATCCACATCCGATGCATCTGAGATGTAAAAAATCTTTGATCACGTGATTCAGTATACGTAAATGTAATGGGATAGATGTGTCCGATGTGGATAAAAAAACGCTCGAGATGTAAAAAATGCATCCGATGTGGATTCTCAAACGCAGCAAATGTAGGTGACATAGATAACTTAATATTAATTATTAATATTTAAAATATTACTTTATCTATGGTACGTGAGCAATGTTAATGTTAATAAATATTTTTTGGTTTTTGTGTTGTAATAAGATTTTTTTACACATTTAGGTATTCTGATACAAACACAAAATGTGCCAAAAAAGTTATTAGGAAACTAAGAATTTTATCACAGATATTAAGTATAATGATTTAATAATGTTTGATATTTTATTTTTCATAGGTAGGTATTGGACTTTGTGAAATATATGTTATATTCTTTAAATAAATTCAAAGCGGACGAAATTTCGTTATTATGGCTAAATTGTAAGTTACAATAATTATGCCAATATAAAGATGTTTTGCCCATTCATATTTACATTTAATGAATGAATTATACTGAATTTGATTTTAGAAATATTGGTAAATACTTACAATAAGTACGTACTATTTCTAAAAATTCGTCTTTGCCCAGAAAGCAGACATAGTCCAATGGACGTTCACTTTTTAGATCCATTTGAGGGTCAGAACGTTCATATGCGGGCATCCAGTGTACGTCCGTTTGTGATCATTAATTTGACAGCTGAATATCGATACCCAGGGGGGTTATTTTCAAACTCGAGAGAAAGGAGTGCTCTATTGAGAGAAAGGAGTGCTCTATCGAGAGAAAGGTAGTATGTGACTTGGCCTTGTACACACATCGGTTATGGGTACACACATGGAGGAAGGGTACCCACGCCCCCAATCACGTGGTCAAATTCTCCTGAGAATATGAATTCTCTCAAAATAAACCGAGAGAAAAGGTCAGTGAGTAGTCATGAGGTAGTCACTGGTTTTCAAAATACAGTTTCCACGTTGACATTTCTCCTGAAATCTTGAGAGAAATGAGTACTCACTCACACGGTTTGAAAATAGGTCCCCAGGAGGACGTGTTTTTAGACTTAATTTTAAGTTTAGTAGTATTTTGTCATTATTTATTTAGCCCAGTGTTTCTCAAACTTTTTTAGCGACGGAACCTTTTTGAAAAGCAAAATATTTGACGGAGCCCTAAACACATCGCACTATGAGTACAAGACCACCATAACTCAAAAAACAATCAACTGAGAAAATGGCGTTTGAAGTTTTCAGATTTTTTATTTTACAGTTTTTTAATTGCTATCTATTACATTTTTATTTATTTGGATTTCATGATTCTTTAAACCCTCATTTATGACCTTCTCTTTAGTTATTAAGCAAAATTTAATTGATAAATTGTCAGAAAATAGAGTTATGTTGTTATTGCACTAACTTTATTCGTGCTATTGTGCAATATTTGCCAGCTTGACTGTGGGGTTTCTTGAAACTATTTAACAAAGCTGGCCAATCAGACACTTGAAATGTGACAATTTGCGTTGGAAAGACATTATATACAGAATGTCTCTAAACGTCCATCAGATTTACTAGTAAGTAAGTACAATAAAAATGTTTAGCACCTGTTATCTTTAGAGTAAAAAGCTAATTAAAAAATTCTCTTCTAACATTTCTAGGATTATTGCGGCACACGAGGATTATCAAGAATGTAATTTTTATAAAAACAAAAAAAATTAAAACTGTTTGCTTGGACGTAAATATAATCAAAATATCTTTCAAATGAGGTAATACATGACTCTATTTTCCCTTAGAAAATTTAAAGATATATAGTAGCGCCATCTATTTTACATCTCAAGTAAAGTGCATCTCATTATAACAAAAATATCATGTTTCTTTAATTTGACATCGTTTTTGTTTTATGTCTCTATCTTCTTGTATTTTGAAAACATACTACAAAATGCTTTCATTTGACATCGCAGGATTGCATTAGAAAAATTCTAACTTCCAATTTAACCTCTTTCACCCCTCCCCAACTGACTTACAAGACAAAGTATTTTCGTTTTTAGTTAACGCCTAATCTGGGCCACTTATTACTTCAAATTGTAAAACGACTGTGACAGACGGAAAGACATAAGTGTTTCTTATTGCCAAATTTGGGTACTAATGCTCAAATTACTTGAAAAAGTCTTTGTTTTTGTCTTACAAATTTTATCGTTTTTTCATGTTTCGTCTTTTTCAAATTTAAATTTGATATTGCTTTATCACGAGAGAAAGGCTCTCTCTCGAATGAGAGAAGCGCCTTCTCGTCGAGACGAGAGAACAGTTTTCTCTCGCCCTACGAGACGAGACGAGAAAAAAATAGACGTTGAATTTTTTTTTTTAATTATCAAATACAAAATAAGAAAATATTTTTTATATAATTTTTTACGTGATACTGAAGACTTCTTCTGAGGTGGCACCAAAGACTTCTTCTGAGGTGGCACCAAAGACTTCTGAGGTGGCACTAAAGACTTTTTCTTTTTGTGGTAAAACCAACAAATTTTGAATTAGGTTGCTCTTGCAATCAACAAAACGCGTACGCGCATAATAATTGTAACGGGTTTCTGCAAAATTTTGACTTAGGTTTGTCTTGCAGTAAAGAATATCTTACAAGATTATTTAAGAATAGAAGAATGTAAAACATATTTTGACTTATGGTAGTCTTCATTTAAAGGGGTGGCTAATTTAGTTACTTATATAATACTTTAAAACTAAATATGTTGGTATTGTATTTCTGCATTTCAAAAAAGAACAACAATATTTTTAGGAAAAGTATTTTCAGGAAAAATTCAATAGTAACACTTCTGTTATTTATAGAACATTCTTTCGATTTAGAGATATGTTGGTATTGTATTATCAAAGTTAGCATCTAGAACACTATAACACCGCACAAATCTCAAAATCGATAAATTTTGAGTTATGGTTGTCTTGTACTCATAGTGCGACATTTCTAAAAAAAAAAAGTCAAGCCAGAGGTCCTCCCTTTTGTGGCGATAGTAGTTTTTATAATGACTATTATTTTCTTCGCAGAGCCCCCACAAAGGCTTTGCGGAGCTCCAGGGCTCCTAGGAGCACACTTTGAGTATCACTGATTTAGCCTATCAGATAATTACCCATCTAGATTCACTCCCTTTTTTTTACTTTCCTATCTGTATACAGATAAGGAAAGTATTGGTCATGATTTTTTTTCGACCTCGAGTTTCAACGGATTTTTACGTTTTGAGGTACCCTGAATCCGTTTTGACTATTTTCGCGATGATGTATGTGTCTGTATCCTTGATAACAAAGAAAAACACACAATTTAAAACTTAAGCTTTATTAGTTGCTTCTAATATTATTCTCTATAATTTTGGTTCTATACAAAATTTTTCTAAAATGGTCCGTATTCGAGAAATTTGACAAAATGAAAAAATTCAAGTTTTTATGAAAATTATTCAGATAAAAGTTGTTTGCGATTTAATTCTCTATAATTCTTGTCGCATACATAATTTCTCTAAAATGGATCGTATTAGAGATATTTGAGAAAAAGTGTAAATCGCGAATTTTGAAGAAAACTCAAAAAACGGATAAAGAGAAAACACCAAATTTTAAACTTAAGCTTTATTCCGGCCTGCGGTGAACTGATTAGATTTTGGGCAGAGTCGGAACATCTGGGGGTCATTTTTATATTTTATAGAATATATATTATTTACGTTTGGAGAAAAAATTCTGCTTTTAATATTATTTTCTATAATTTGTTTTATACAAAATTTTCCTAAAATGGTTTATATTCGAGAAATTTGACAAAATGTGCAGAATTCTGATTTTCAAGAAAATTGTTAAAACTAAAAGTTGTTTATTGCGATATCGATCTCTATAATTTTTGTTATATACATGATTTCTCTAAAATGGACCGTAATGAAAAGTAAAAGTGTAAAATTTTAATTTTCCCATTAAAAATGGACAAAGTGAATCTATTGTAGTTAGTTCTATCAGCGGAAGTTTGAAATCTTACTCTATTATAACCATCTAGTAAAGTTTTCAAGTGGCTCCTTGGTCGAGATCGTCTAGCGGTTTAAATCGTAGAACGATAACGGACGTGTCGTGAGTTCAAATCCTGCTCAGGTTAGGCGATCTTTAATTAAAAAAAAAAAAATAAATGATGTATAGCGGGTTGCAAAAATAAGTTATTAATAATATAGAATAGTGTGGCGAGTTGCGATTGTGAAAAAAAAGTGGGGATGTGGTCTCAATGGAATTATAATCCTGGACGTTTTTTGAATGTCCAGTATTCGACATCCAAATATAATCCAGAACAGACGTTCTCTGAATGGCCAAAAGTGTGCCATTTGTATACTTCACTGGATCTCGGAAGTCCAGACATCCAAAATTGCATACCGAATTGACGTCCAATAATGGACCTATTTGTGTTGTCTACCTGATAGCCAGGCCAAGTATTCAACTCCTAATACACAAACCTTAAATGACATCAGGCTTATCTTTTGCGAAATGAGTAATAAAGTACTGTATAAACCTAAATGCTTTGAAAATATATGCACCTTGCAAATATTTAGTTAAACTCTCAAACTTATGTCTCTTTAACTGATTTTTTTTTTGGTACCCGTAATTTTATTTACCTTATTTTTACGCAAGAAAAAAAAGTAACTTCTTTCAATTTTATATCAAATAATACATGGGTGATTCTCGCCTAACTGTGATTTTTACAACTTACATTTTTCTAAAATTAAAAATGTTTCAAAACGTATGTTTTACGCGTTTTTGTTTTCTATTTATGCATAGAAATAAGCCTGTAAAGTGGTTCTACTACAGCTACGACACAACGAAAACTGTGACAAAATTTAAAAATTTTAATGCCACGGTACTGACATTATTTCCACGGTACTAACATATAAATGATTATTTTTTTTACCAATCCAAAGATTGGTATAAAATTCAATGCAGTATGCATTAGATTGTAGTTATAAGAGGTAAATTTTATATTAAAAAATGAATTTTGATAGAAAATTATATATTTAATTTTAAAAATGAGAATCGGACATGCCACGGTACTGACATTTCGAGTATATTTATATGCAGCTTAAAAAAAAATTACGAAGGTTTATGATCTAATTCATAATGTCGGTTGTAAAATACCTCTAAATTTATATTATAACTTTTTGATGAGGAAAACTTATGCTAAACGATAAATAAAACGCTGGACATAAAAAATCACAGTTAGGCGAGAATCACCCACATAAGGAATATTTTAGTGCCGAAATCTCACCATTGCTATTATTTACCCCAACTACCTCAATGTAAATAAATCACATTATAACATTTGCGCGTGGCCTGTAACAGTGATTTTGGTCTAAGATCCGAAGTAAGGTCGACCTTCCCCCATCTGTTTAATGGATGAAAGATTATTTTTATTAAATTTTCAAAGTATGGGAGCACCTAAGTGAGCACTCATTTCTCTCATCAATATGGAACCGCCATTTTTAAAGGCCTCTAGGATTAAAATTCTTAGAATCTTTAAATAAACCGATAGAAACAGTCAGTGAATTCACAGTGGCTCTAAGAGCCCTAAAAATACTGTTTTACGTTGACGTACGACATTTCTCTTGAGAGAACTGAAATCTCTGGAGTTTGAAAATTAACCCCCCCGGGAGTGAGCTGTAGAAGAAGATATCATTTTTACCTTTCCCAAAATGCCGACCATTTACAAAAAATATGGGTGCAATATTTTAGAAAATATTAGATCAACGTTAAAACTATGAACGTATTGTTTATTTTAAGGACGAGGATTTTAGAGATGACATTTGGACGCGAATCATATAATACTGTTTATAGATAAAATAACTAGTAACTGACAAAATATATTTTTTATTTCCGATAAAAATATAAGTACTTTCTAGGTTTCTTCTGAAGTCCAACAGGCCTTTGTTTTCTTCATTAAAATTCTTATTTGTAACTACTTTTTACTAAAAACTTCCTGTAGCAAACTATTTTTTCAATAATGTAGGTTCTTTTAGTAAAGTAAGCTGACTTGCTCTTGGTTATGTTTAATGCTTGTAAGAAACCATTTCATCTGCTTTTAAATGCGGCGGATCCAAACGAAGTGGACGCGATACATTGGCGAACAAAATAGTTTAATTGTGAATAGCTGTTGAAATTTTGTAGAATTATGATTTGGATATTATAGTACCTGTTTAATAATTATAGTCCATAAATGTATGGGATTGTCCGGTTCCGCCGGTAACAATTTAAAATTACTTCTTCTATGAAACGACACTGGCAGGTAAACATTACTGCGAAATTCTCGAAGTTGTCCAACGTAGTTAACGTTTACCCCCTCTTTACCTACCAAAAGCCTTTCAAACTTCTGCCCCTGCTATATGAATGATAATTGCAGAATATTCTAAAATCTTATCATTAGCCTTCAATTTCAGTTTAGGTTCTTTCCTTTTTTTTATTTCAAGGTATAAACAAAATGTTGTCCCAGTTCAGCTCGGAGGCCGTACCCTAATCCAAAATGTTTAAAATAAACCATTCGCGCAATAATATTTCTCTTTATAATTCAAATAAAAAGTAATTCATTTGAAATTTGATGGAAATATTTTTCCATGCCATTTTGTAGCTTGTCTTTGAAAACATCAAATTTCCGATTTTATATATATAGCCCAAAAATAAAAATATACACTACTAAATATTAGAATTAAAAGAAAAACTAATGTACGAACCGCAGCAGTATATTTTCTGTCAACTCGATTTTCCACTCCTTGACGCCACACCCTTCCTTAGGAACGGACGGAAGAGGCTACCGTGTTATCTAGGAACCGTGAGTGTATCAACACTCGTAAGGCATACCATTGCATTAACTCGATAACGCAACGCTGCCTTACCGATGCCTATTCTAAACCTTAACGTCTCCATTGTGTTTTCATTTTTTTAATTCACGATTTCTGCCATTGGTTTTCCGAAAAAACGATATGAAGCAACCTTTTTCTGAAGTAGTTCTTGGAAAAATTTACGCATGTTGGAGCATTCAATTAATCTTTTTGTGTTAATTCAGGGACGTGTGTAGTTCACTTATCACGGACAAGACTCGCGGTCAGTCATGCCTACTTTATAAACCTTTTTTCAGACCACTATATATATGCGCGGCTTGTTGCGTTTGTTCCTTTTGATAAGTGTAGAAAGTATAAATGACGCCCTGTCAGTATATCAGTTACTTAATAAAAGAGTGGTGATATGAACTGTGTGAATAAAACAACCTCGAAAACAAGATAGTCTGTTCTACATATTTACTGCGTTTAGCAACTTTTTATGTTGCAACAATCCTAATTTTTAAACATTTTTTTCTTTATACTTACTCTGTGTACAGTTGAGGGTGAACGTTGAGTAGCGAACATTTTGTGTGGAGTACTTCGTACTTTTCACCTCTATTTGTTTTTAAAATTTTCTATTTCAAACCAAATAAGTTATTTTGAGGTTGTATGATAGTTGGCAGAGAACAAAGTTATAGTCATCATTTAAAGGAACATGGTGAAGGTTGTTTAAATAACTGAATTGATAATACATCAAATGTTTTTATATCAATCTACACAGCTTTGTTTACATCCATACGCACAATAAAAAATGCAATTACAATTTTCAAAGGAGACCAAACCTGCAAAAATATCCATCCCAAGAAAAATCACAAACTAGCATATTGTTCACAATAGGGTACTTGTTTTACACTGATTAAGTACATAGGTACCTGCGTTAAGTACTTCCGCTGCCGGTTTTCTCGAGACTTCAAATTAATAGTGGTGTCAGCAACAAAAAAATTATAGAAAATGTAAAATTATTTGCACATCAAACTTAATCCAAACAGGATTGTCTTCAAAATGTCGGTATTCACAAAGTGCAATGGTGCTGATTAATTTTATACAAGTAGAGGCTTTAATTATTCAACATTTAAATTAGATTAGTCATGTAGACGCTAGAAAGCACATTACTATCTTTAGAAAAATTATTTTAACAATGTATTTATTACAACAGTTTTTTGATCTTGGCTATAATTGATTGGTTACCAAATCTGACCCTCTGTGACTTCTTTCAATGAAAGTCACATACATTTTTAAGTTTGCAAGGAGTTTTAAAGAACTGCCTTTCCGAAGCCAAACCCAAAGAATATTAACAAAAACTACCGATTTTTGAAAAAAAAAAGTAGAGAATTCTAAAAAAAAGTTATTACAAGATTTCAATAATTAACCCAAAAACTATTCTTTACTTTATCAGAAATTCAAATAAACCAATTAAAAAAATGTACTTAATCACACTGTTCCACTCTGCGAATACATTGTATGATATTGTAATTATTGCTTTAAATGACATGCAAATCAACATCCACGTCAATTCGATTAAAAAAAGTTAAAAATGCAATGCGGAATGCAATTTGTACGGACATATGCGTGTTTTCCTTTTTTAAAAAATATGTATCCATACCAAAAACAAAAATGAACATATATGTAAGAAATATACAAAAAAATCAATCTAACTCTACGAGAGTAGGACAAGGCGAAAGATCATCTTCTAAGCGTAATCACTAAAATCAAATTAATAAAAAAAAATATATATATTTATACGGCTTTTCATACTCACTTGGTCAGAGGCGAAAAATAACAATTAATAGAATTATCAGCAAACATCACACTCCTTATAAGAATCTAAATTGACAGTTTGTTGTTCAAAACTTGACAAAATTGCTTCAGTGATGCAGTTTAAATTTATTATTTAAATCCAGAATCATTTATTCCGAAAAACAGCGCTCTAGGATATTAAATCTCTACATTCGAAACATTTTGACTCATCTTGTTATATTGTAGATAAACCTCATGATAATATTGATGATCTTTACTCACTACATCACTGAAGCAATTCAGAATAAAACTCGTAGACACTACACTATCACGAAAAGAGTGTGATGCTCATCAAAGATTGCGCTGCCTAAACATCTTCCGAGGCGACGATATTTCACCAAATGGGCAAGTAACATGCTGCGCCCCCGTTCATTTTTTTTACAACATACCAGTCTGGTAACGAATCATTAAATACTTGACAATTTTATTTAAAGAAAAAAAAAATACAAAAAAATTATCCAACGTTAAATACCTAAAGCGAAAGTTCTAGTACATTCAGAAAATCTCCGCGTCCACGGATTACGAGCGACCAAAACGTGATATATCAAAGCTAGAGTAATCAAAACGAGCTATATAACGGCCGTACGTTATATTTGTGCAACAGGAAGTTGCATTTTATTAGTCGCCGGATTGCAAATGGAGCCTAGATGTACCTAAGTAATTTTCAGACTAGAGGAAACGTTTAAAACCTCTCGAAACCGTCATTATTTGCAAGCTGGCGACATTCATCTTAGAGGGAATAAAAAACAGTGATTGCATCAATATACGCACGAGCGTTATTCGTCGTAGCCGGAGGTTGTTTGGTCGCTCGCAATTCGGCGTGGGGAATGGTCCCATTCACTCTTTCGCATTCACTCGGGAGAGACAAAACAGTTACAGAATATATTGTTACAGCTAGTAATAATAATAATAATACAGTATGTACCAGGGTGGTTGGGGCAAGCCATTTGGGCACTTGCCCCGCCCCCCTTTCACAATGTCTGGGCAATGCCCTGCACTACACAGCACTCAATAGTTCGATATTGCCTCAAGCAACGCTTCCAAGTTATGATACGTCCTGGTCTTCTACGTCCTGCAGCTGCTCTTTTGGTTCCGCTTCTCCTGCAACAAAAATAAACAAATGTCAATTTGGAACTTAAAACAAAAACAAACAAAAATGAAGCTGTCCAGACACAGCTGCAATTTAGACAAGAAAACTGTTTGGTTTATATATACTTGGTGATGAGACCAGAGCTCCGTTAATATATTTTTAATTTATAATGCGACTTGCACAATGGCTATTAAGTTTGTTTTTTTTTAAATGAATCACGCTGCATATTTTATGTTTTTTGGAATCTAAGGTTCAATTATATGAGTTTTAATTTTATTTTTCTCCCAGCTCGTACCCCTTGTACTAGGAACGCTAAATTTTAATGTTTTTGATTAGGTGTAAGGCCAAACGAACATTTTTTTATATAAACGTGTTAAGATTCTAATACTTTCAAAGAAATATAAAACGCGTGCCTTAATGATATTAAAAGGTCTATTCTTGTATTATACAGTTGCTACCGAGCAAGTTGCTTGGATTAAGGTCAATTGTTATATTATCACTTAAAAAAAAAAAAAAAAAAAATAAGAATTTATTTAAGAAACAACTAGTGGATTTGGCGATTAAGCATAACTGCTGATAAAGAAATATGGACCCTTAAAATATATGGGAGGCACGTTTATTGACAAGATAATATCAGAACTAAATAAGTACATAGGAGTATATTATTTTATCTATTGGTTTGTTTTAGGAAATAAGTAAGTCTTCATTCAGAAAAGACTACTTTTTCTTGCTTTGGAACTGTATCTCCAAGGATGCGCACCCTGGAGAATATTTTTATTTTGTAGATCCTATCTTTTTTTTATTTATTATTCCATTATAAATTAATGTTTGGATTTACATGTAAAATATATTTTGGCAAAGGAACAAACAGTCATGAATAAAATTAAAAATATTATAGTTGAAGTATCAATATCAATAATGAGATCGTTGACAACGAGATGAGCTTAATATTTTGTCTTTTGCCACGTAATAGAAAGTTGACGCAAGTGATGCAATGCAAGTGTGAAGAAATTTTTAAGTAGTGCATGTAAGTCACTACATTCCTACTACAATAGATCTATCGTGCATGCTTCAGGAGCATATAGGAGCTGTATCTCAACTTATCAAAAAGTCAGCTGCTTGACACCGACACCGAGAAATATCTAGGGATTGCCTCTCATACCGTCTGGAAGGTGTGTATGCTTGAAAACGACAGAAAGTGAAACTCCCCAGAGAGTACTTGATTTTCATTTTCCCTAAAAAATGGTATTCTTGAGGGTTAAGTATAAATTTTTATTATTTTTATAGCAACCAACAATATCAGAATTGCGACTTTTGTCAAAGTTGTTATACAGTTGCTATGAAAGTGGCAAGATTGCAAGTTGTTGTAGTCTAGAGAAAAAAGCAGTGCAGTAATTTAATTTGCAGAATGTAGTACATGTTCAAGAGGTAGACATTTTATTTATACCTCATCTTTCAATGCTTATTTGTAGTTAAAATGAAAATTTTAATACATCTGATCGGGCTAATAAAAGTTTTCCTGTGTTTCCATGGTTTTTACTGTAATAAACAGTTTCTGTACTCAGCTAGGGCTCTACCGTTCCAATCTGTATATAATTTGAAGCATTTGCGCATGTTTGCCTACAAAATACAGCTTGTTCATCAACTGCGTCCCTTAGATTTTAGACAACGAACTGAATTCGCTATTCGTTTTCAACAGTTGTGCAGAGAAGATAAGGATTTTCTGAACAGATTAATCGTGAGCGACGAAGCGCTCTTCTGTCTGAATGACTTTGTTACCAAACAGAATTGTCGGTTTTGCAAACCCAAGAGTGATTCATGAGCGAGAACTTCATCCAATAAAGTGTACAGTTTGGTGTGGAGTTACCAGTCAAGGCATCATTGGACCTTTCTTTGAAGATGAAGACGGCAATGCTGATACCGTTATTGGAGACATGCTCCAAAATTTTGACCGGTCCGCTCTAGAAAACATGCCAGAGATGAGGTATCAGCAAGATGGCGCTACTGCTTACACAGCCAGGGTAACCATGGAGCTCCTAAGGGAAATTTTTGGCAACTGAATAATTTTAAGAGATTTAGATATTCCGTACACTGCACGTTCGCCTGATTTAGAGTTTATACAAATAAGCCCAGAACTCTTTCTTGAGTAACCGAAGGAGAACATTCGGAATGAAATAAGAATTTTAAATCAGCAAATTCTAGCAGCTGTTATGCAAAACGAACTAAAAAGAACAAGAATGTGTCAAGCGAAAAATTTTTAAGAACTAGGTTAAAAATATCTCCATGAATTACATAATAAGGGTCTAAACAGCAAAAGATTAGGAAACAAATATTAAAAAAATACATGGGAATAATTTTCAAGCCGATACGTCACTATGAACTATGACCTACAATTGTGGCAACCAACAAATTTAAATTATACCAATAAAAATAAGTAGGTTAATAGCCATTTTTAAATATTCCAGAAAATTGTTAATATACTTATTACAAGACAGAGTCGTTAATTTTCTTATTTAAATATTTAATTTTCTAATAAACCACATGTCATAAAGCTAATCAACTTTTACGCTCGCATTCCTCGAAACTACGTTGCCTATTGCCTACTGGTACTGTACTGGCAATTTATCGATTATCATAAAAAAAATGATGACTTCATTTTATTCGAAACGGTGGCGTCAATCGCGATAAAGGATATCAACCGACGTTAATTATTTTAAATTCCAAAGGCGTCCATTAACACTTCGCAGTCTGATACCTGAAAGGTGGTGCTATTGTCGATCCAATCAAATTGTGTATATTAATATTATTTTTTATTTGTCACCAGTTTATTTGAATTGCGATCATGAGATATAAATACAAATACGTTGTGGAATACAGATAATTATAATTATCGATAAGATAAAAAATGTCATCTTGATAGTATTGCATTTTTTTACCTAGTAGGACGCACCTTTTTACTGCTGATTTAATTTAACAAAGTTCAAGGTTCTGGAATGAAAATATTTTCAAGGATGATAATAATTAATAAGTGTTACGATTATCGAGAAATTTTTTAAATAACAAGGGTGCGAGGTGCAAGTTGTATTTTCCAAAGATTAGGACTGTCGTGGGTTGAAATTAAAAAAGAATAACGATATTCGTACCACGAAAATATATTAAAGAGAATTACAGGGTGGGCCTGACGATAACTAACCAGAGTCATTTATTACCAGGAACTGCATCAATATAAGATAAACGCTTTTGAATCAGTCGATTTTTGATCAAAAGGAATGGATATATTTCTATCATATCCTCAAATGTCATTCCCTCTCCACTCCTCTGTCGCTCTAACCAAAACAATTTAAATAGGGAAAGTACCAGATATGTGACATATCATTGAAACGGTAATTTTATAGAGAATTCAGCAATATGACTGTTCACTGCATTTCTTTTGATTTAAGGGCCCTCTAGCGAGATAAAAAACTGTCACGAATTGTGACACTTCATTTGAAAGCGAATTTTAGTATTAATTTTTTCTTAACGTTAGATCTCTGAAAGGTTTTTTTAATTATTTAAAGTGTTTCACTCAATAATGTTTCGTTACGTTGTGTATTAAATTACTAATCAAATTTTATACGTTTTTTTAAATCTCGCTAGATGACGGTAAAATAAAAAATAACGCAATGAACAATCATATTGCTGAATTTTCCATAAAATTACCTTTTGAATGATGCGTCATATATTTCATACTTTCCCTATTTAAATTGTACTGGTTAGAGTGCCGGAGGAGAAGGGAATGATTTATGATAGTTTAAGATACGGTAGAAAGCAAAGTTCCTCTATTTACCTTTAAACCCAGTCATACATTGCAAAGAAACGTAGCGCGTAGCTATTTCGTAAAAGAACTGACATGCGTTGCCTGGTGTGCTGTTGCCAGGCTGTGTAGGTTATCCCTTTCATATTTAAAAATAGTTTATACCTATAACCCACTAATAGCAACAAGTTTTATTAATTAGAATAGTTTCGAGATATTGAGACACATAAATTAATTTTCGTAGCTAGTGCAGTGTTTCCCACTGCGATGCATTGTGGGCAGAGTTGTTGCAATAATTCCCGAAACATTTCTAATAGTAAGTCTCTAAATAAAATGACTTGTAACAAAACAAAAAACGTATAAAATGTGTACAAAGTACATTAAGCTATTTTAACTGCTTTCAGCAGACTTGATATTTTAGCGGCAGTCGCGGCACCTATTTTTAGACCATTGTGCAGTGCATTTTTGTACCTATCGTTTTTACATACATACGCCTGTTAAATAACAACTTTGCAAATGCTAAGTTAAACTATGGCAAACATCATTAAAAGGCCTGCAAATAAATGCATGGATTTTAAAAGCGTTAAAGTGACAACAACACAATTAAACCTTGTTTCATTCATACTATACGTCACGTATAGTATTTTATTGATCGATAGTTTGCGACGTTGCCATCCAATAAATTGTTCCATATCGGGTGTTTTTGTTGATTTTTATAATTTTTTGGAAATGGTTTGGCTTTATAGTTTTAGTGTATAACTAACAATATGGTTCGCGAGTGTATTTTGTGCAAAAACTGGATAATAGAAGTGCTGAAGTGTCTTTTCATAAGTAAGGTTAGGAGATGTATTGCATTGTTCAGTGGTGTAGATTTTAAGATTTTCGCCGTAATATCACGCAGCACCTTTGTTTTACTATTATTTATTTCCTTTGATATTTCAAAGTTATTAATTTCGCAAAAAATTGTTATTTATGGAAACACTTTAGTCTAGACTTTGGTAGTAAAATAAATATGCTTATGCTTGCTTTTTAGATTCCCAACTGATAGGCATACAAGAAATATTTGGCTATCATTTGTAGGACTTGAAGAAAATGAAGGTACCCGAAAAAGAGTAATATTTTGAGGTTTTTTTTTGGATAGATATACAGGGTGGCTCACGCTCAACGGGTCGGAGCTTTATGGGAAAACGACCAAAGATATAAAAAATTCGTTTGGGAGGAATACGTAGGTTACAGACGGCTACAATTTAAAATTTGTTAGATGTATACAGGATGTCCCACATAAGAGAAAATATACAAAGTTATATATTTTTAATGGAACACCCTGTTTTTTATTTTAGAATTAAAAACTACATCAAAAATAATGTCAGTTAACTAAAGGTTCCCTATTACTATTATTATTAGTTTTCGATTTATTTGAATTTTTAAGGAAAAAAAGTCTCCCAGAAATTAATTGTTTACTCTTGTTTGAATAATTTTTAATGAACTAATTTTTTTTTTCTTATGTGGGACATCCTGTATACATCTAACAAATTTTAAATTGTAGCCGTCTGTAACCTACGTATTCCTCCCAAACGAATTTTTTATATGTTTGGTCGTTTTCCCATAAAGCTCCGTCCCGTTGAGCGTGAGCCACCCTGTATATTAATTTTAAATACTGTAAAAACCTTATAATCTAACATTAAATTTTTTTGGACATCACATTTTTGATGGCGATATTTTTGAAAATCACGCATTAGATTTGATAAATCCGATATTAAAATATTATTTCAATATTCGCATGAATTATGAGATCACAAAAAAGTTACGAAATTTTAAGAAAAATTAGAATAAGTATACATACAAAAGTATTATTGTTTAAAAACGAATATTTTTCTTATTAAGAGGAAAATTTACATTACAAACTAAAAGACCTGCGGGGCAACGGTAGTTTAGTAGGTATAAAAATTACAACTAAATACTACAAAATTACTTCAGAAACCAAACAAAATCAGCATTCATTCATAATTTTAACAAATGCATGTAGATACGAGGGATGCATATTCTAAACTTTAACGCGCGAAGTTGAAGACAAAGGAACCGAAAAATATTCCACAATAGCACAAAATATTACCTATGTATTTTACAATATAAGTATGGTGTAGATTAAAACTTATTTTGGCTGTCGACAAATTTGGTTAAAAAATCTTTTAGAAATATACCTTTCATTTGACGAAAAAGGAAGGCCTAAACGAAAAAAAAAAAACATTCTTCATAAAAGTTTCGCCTGTGTATTGACAAGGTAATAGTGCTTTCCTTATATTTTTTTGCTATGAAATTAACAAAAATATAGCAATAAACAATTACTGATGTCATAGTTTTACAGGAAAGGAAGCAGTTTCTTGACTGTATGCGTCTCTCTCAGGGATGAAATATATGCAATCTGTTTGACTCTCTTACATTATTTTATAAAGGTATTATTGATTTATCCACTTTTAAAGTTTATTTTTAAGTACTTAAAAAAACAAAATATGTACGTGTAGATAAAGGTTAAATCTATGCTCCTCTGGAACCACTTTTTCAAAATTCAATTTAGTTTTTTCTAAAAAAAATTGAGAAAATGGATTAAAAAAATTGAGAAAATGGATTAAAAAAGTCGAGTTGTTTTTTTTTTTTTAGAAAAAACAAATTGAAATTTTGAAAAAGTGTTTCCAGAGGTGCACAGATTTAACCTTTACCTACACGCACATATTTTTTTCTTTTAAAATATGTCAAAAATAAACTTTAAAAGTGGGGTACTACAAAACCCTTGCATGCTCTGCTCTAAAGCCAAGTAAACACTCCTCTTAAATAAAAACGTAGTTTTTTTCAACGCTTAGCACTAACGTAGGTTTGTTTTTACAAAATTATTATTGGCAGATCCGCTATAATTAGCGTTCCATTTACAATTCTAGCCCTGTATACAGGGTGTTCAAATTAAAGTGTTACAGTTAAATACCGCCTTTTATAAAAAAAAACATTTCAGACGAAAGTTTTATAATTTTTTGGGGAAAAAATTTTGGCTAACATCGTTTTTTATAGCAAAATTTTCAAGTAGGTATTACTCAATAATAAACATGTTTACTTTAAAAGTTATTTATTTTTTATGAATTTTAAGAATATGTAAAAAAATGGGGATCCAATTTGAAAAGAAAAAAAAAGTTTACCTCGATATGGCCATATTACGGTCAGCTATAAAAAAATGAATTTAGCCAAAATATTTCTCCCAAAAAAACTATAAACTTTTGTCAGAAACTTTTTTTTTTTATAAAATGCATATTTTCGGCGGTATTTAACTGGTAAATTTATTGGTATTAAAAATTTGAATTTTGATTTAAAAATCTCTCGTTTTTACCAATTTGTAAAACTGTTCAAATTAACTCCAAAATTGGATTCGTAAATTTGTTTAAAATAAATCTTTGTTTAACATCTTTATATGTAATAAATATTGTATTATTCTTGGAAAAAAAATTATAGCGTTTTTAAGTTTTTTACCTACATTCCACTCAACTGCATGCCCTTATTTCAAATCCAATAGGTTTTAAAGTTTAAACCATTATAAAGTTAATTGCACACTATATAGGTTAGTATTTCACGATTAATTTTTTTATATTTATTAGTATTTACTGCAAATTAATAATCTTTTTCGTTCAAAAATCGAGAAGTTATGATTTTATCTTTAATAAGATGCGCTACTGGTATCGACAGACTTTTAGTTGCGTATAACAGCAGCGTTGCCAGACGAGATCTAGGATTACAGGCTGTCTTCTTTCAATCCGCATAAAATATATTTTTTTTCTCTTTTCCAATGATTGGGACCAAACAAATGATACGTTATGAATGAAATGCTTCATCTGTTGTTTCTTTTAACTAAGGTAGAAAGTTATCCCCATTGAAATAAAAATAGACCTGTTTTTGAATTCCTGTCTCCTTTAAAATATTCTAAGATACAATCGCTAACTGCCCTTAATCAGACAACCCAGGACTATGTTTTTAAAGTAGGCCATGGAAATATCATTTATGTCCTAGATCACAATTTTTCTTTTTTAAATAGCATTTTACAATTTTTACGGGTTTACGTTATAATTATTTTGCTGGCTCTCGCGTGTTAAAAGTACCCTCTTAAAGGGGGCTAGAGTTTTTCAGTAATCACCTGACAGGCACAAACTCTAAAATGTGGATCAAAGGCGCCGCTACAAAGTGATTTTACTTCAAGTTTACCTCAATAGTATCGCAGTCTAAAAGTCTGTCAAAGTTTATCAGGCTCGTAAATTTGAATGAAGTATTAAAATACCTAAATAGGATAGCCAATATTTTAAAATATCACAAAACGAAAGAACGTATTTCCCTATGAGACGACTATGGTCACCGTCAGTCGAAGCAAATTATTATTCTAGAAAATACAGGATCTATCACAACGAAGATCTCGAAACGACAATTATTGGCAAAAGCACTATTTTAAAAATGGTGAATCCGTGATGTATATTCTGGTGGCTGCGCGATTGTTGGCCGAAAGGTATCTAGAATGTTCCAGAAGCTACAGTATGGGTATAAATAAACTGTTTTGTTGTAGGAAGAAGTCAGTTTTTAGTTAGATACCACGTTAAGATAAATATTGTTAATAGAGAGTTGAAGTGTTTCCAGTACGTTAACGTAAACGTGAACGTCAACGCACAAAAATAATGTTTACGGTATAGTCCAAAATATGAGTTGAAGTTATTAAACGCATCGTGACATTTACGTGTCATGGCAGATAATGACAATTATTATTAGTATTTCTTCTTTCCCAATTAAAAAGAGGTTATTTTATTTGCGTTACGTGCATACGCCAGAGCCCGCAAGCTAACCTATGTACGTAGACGTGAACGTGAAGGAAATTTGAATGCGCATGCGTAGATGTCAATTTTCACGTATACGTTTACGTTCATAGCATGACTTCAACTCTCTAATATAAATTAGTGTAGAGCAGTAAGATATAAGTAAATTAGTTTCACATCAATAATTATATTATTACATTTCAGTACCGCTCTCTAATTTGTAGAAAAATATTCCCATTAAAAATATGAATTGAAAAAAAAATTAGTAATATAACGTACCGTCTCCTTGCATATCACTCGTCCAAAGGGTGAGGTTGTCCCTCAAGAGTTGCATGATGAGCGTGCTGTCCTTGTAGCTCTCCTCGGAGAGGGTGTCCAGTTCGGCGATGGCGTCGTCGAAGGCGGCCTTTGCCAGGCGGCACGCCCTGTCCGGACTGTTGAGGATCTCGTAGTAGAAGACGGAGAAGTTGAGCGCCAGGCCGAGCCGAATGGGATGCGTGGGCGGCAGCTCCGTCATTGCGATGTCGCTCGCCGATTTGTAGGCGACCAACGAGTGTTCGGCGGCGTCCTTGCGGTCGTTGCCCGTCGCGAATTCCGCCAGGTATCGGTGGTAATCACCCTGCAACAAAAAACAAATCATTCTAAGGGTGAAATTGCAGAAAATGGACCTACGCAAATTTGCAGATCTGAAAATATGACTAATTTTCGAATTAAGTTCACATTTAATTTGTTATCAATAAAGCTCGGATTTATAGGCAACAAAAATTGAAGAAAAAGGCGCTTACGTAGGCAAAGATTTTTATTGAAAAAGGCAGAAATCTCAACATAGGTATAGGAAACACAAAGTGAATCCACTTAACAACTTAACATAAATATATTTGCACAACATATCTTCTCTTTAAACTAACCCAGAGAATTGCTTACGAAACCAGACTATTACTGTGTGGGGTTCAAAGTTTGGAACCAAAACGACAGGAGGCAATACGCAAGTTACTTAATGGCCAGGTGGATTGTGAAGATTTGAAAATTAGTCCGTTTCTTTGTTCCTTTATGGACCATTTGCACCACTAGTCGTTAAAAAATAAGCTAAGTTTAAAATGACATTGTTAATATAAAAATGTCAGTTTAAGCTTGGCTTATTTCTTAACGACTAGCGGTGCAAATGGCCCTAAGACGAACACGTCACTTAAACTTACTTCATGTCAGGACTCGTAGGACTAATTACGACAAAAATTAATTTATCGACAGGTTATTAGGTAACTAATATTAATTTTTCAAATTACGATATCTTTCATAAATCACCGCAAACTATTAAAAATAACAGACTATACCTCTTCTCTATCTAAATTTCATTGTTTTTTCGTATTGGAAAAATTTGTATTTGTATTACATATTTTGAAATCTAGTTTTAATCTTTTGATGGAATTTGTCTTTTTATATCTTTTTTTTATCTTTTGATCGTCATGTACCAATTGGATTATATCTGTAGTGTACTGCAATAAAATAAATAATATTAATAACAATAAAACTAAATAATTGTTAATTAATGATTAAACAATGTAACCACTTAAAATTTTATCATTAACAGCTACAAGTGCTTTTTCGTTTAAAAATTATTGTTTCTATAACTTAAAATTAATTTGCACATGTTCTACATCGACAGATGTAACTGGAGCATATTTCAAATCTGGCTCAACTTGTAATTCGTCGGAAAATGTCCCATTGAAAACTTTAGCATCAGATAAAAACGAGAAACCTTTCTTTCTTGACAAAAAGAAATTTGATTTTTTTAGAAATTAATTGACCATTACTTCAAGGTGCTAATTTAATTTTTGACTTTAAACGGTCTTTGTTTATAGGTCCATTGTGCATCCTCCTAAGATGATAGGCACCTCCTAGCTCGTGAATATGCGGAGGTTAAAATAATAACAAAAAACAAATAAGAAAGAAAAATATCAACTTGAAATTTTCATGAAAAAACAAGTTCTAAACAGTTTTTTATCAAGCTAGAGGGCGCTAAAATTGAAAGTAAGTTATTACCGAATTCTCCAGCAAACTACCTTTTCAATGATGTGTTATTCTATGTACTTTTTATTTTCTTAAAGTACAATTAATACTGCCATATAACAGGGTGACTGTTTTCGAGTGGCCCACTCTGTATAATCAATTATTGCGATCAATTTAATAGCTCGAAACAAAGAGGAACATTGATTTCTCAGAAAATGCTATATAAAAAAAAAATTGACGATGTCCAGTTTTGGATTAGATATACAGGACAACAAAAAAGTACAAGGGTTAAAATAATTTTTTGAAATATCTATATTAGATTTAAAGAGTGGTAATAATAATAATAATCGATTGGGAACTATTTAAAAAAACTCAACCTTTGGGATAAGCAATTTTTTTTATTCGAATAATAAAATTCCAATATCGATTTTTCAATTAATAGAAAATAATCGATTTTTGCCCATCCCTTGTCATTTATTTTCGATTTTCATAAAGACTTCCCAACTGAAGCTACGAGGTTAACATGTGGTTTGATAAAAACGATAAAGATATCGTTTAGAACTAAGACGGAAACACTAAAACCTGTATAAAGATTCTGAATAGTTAAAAATTATTAATCATTTTAAATAATAATAGATATAATTCTTTAACATAAGGTATACTTTTACTATTCAATAGAGCATTAGATCGCGTTTCTTGTAGATGGCATTTATTACTTTTGGACACCCTGTATAAATAAAAAGTAAACATTTCTCCCAGATTACTTCATAAAAAAAAATTTTAGTTATCTATATTTCATAGAAGAAATAGGTAACAAAGTTTTTATATTTTTATTTTGATCTCACGAGAGAAGATAATTACAATAAAAACACCATTTTTAGTGGAAACATATTCTAATAGACAATACATAGTTATTTTACTTCTAAAAATATTTTACGCATTGTTCTGTGCTAACAATACAAGTTGTATCTACTTTCTGAATTTTTATCTGATTGCATTTAATTTACAATTCTTGCTATTAATAGATGTTCTTTTTGTGCATATCCATTTGAAAATTGAGAGATTGTACATTTTTTCTATATTTTTCCAGCATTTTTTAAAAAAGGAATTTGGATCACTCAGTATTAATTTATCTATCACACCGTGCAATATAGGAGGATTTAATTAAAAGATTATTTAAACACTGGATATTCTAATATATTAATTAAATCAGTAGCCATAGCGTTTCCGTTTCGTTTACTCAAATTACATGCGTAACTGGGTTCGATTTCATTGTCTAACTTAACCAATAAATTTATATCTAGTCATTGTTTGTGATTTGATTACAGTGAGGAGTTGTTAAATTACATTTCACATATAAATTTCATCGTTAACATTGCCGTTAAAGGGGTCAGAAGATTGTATTGTCATATATTTCAAAATCTACAAAAATTATAAGAGCTTACAAATCTCGATGATTACTTATCGGAAATTTATTCCAATTCAACTTGTACAATCGTCAAAAGGACCAGACATTAATTTATGAGATTATCGATAATCCCAATATCAAAATTTGTATTCAATAGATTATATATCACAAATTAATAAAATAGTATGAGAGCAAAATAATTTACAGTTACAATACAAAAGCAATGACAATACAAGACCAGCTTGCCTACTACATCTTTATAACAATAATGTACCAAGCATGATTAGCAGCTATTGGTCAAGTACATGATGTATATCGGATTAATCAACTAAAAGTATAGGAAGTTATTACAATCAGTTACCATATGACGTAAATTATTATTAGTTACAGGATGAGTCAAAAATTACTAAAAATGGATTTTATATTTTTAATTCATAATGAAATTATTCTTCAAATTATTATCACGCCTCGTTTTAAATAATCAGAATTAGAAACCATCTTTATCTATGTTTTATCGCGTGATAATAGACCTCAAACCATTTTAAATTATACAGGATGGCCCATTAGTACGGGGAAGTTCAAAATTTCTCTTGTCTACTATTTTTAAGTTATCAATTAAAATGAACATTTTTCAAAAACTATCACCTTTAATGCCTATATTATAATTACAAAAAACAAATGGGGAAATAACAAACTGGGTGTTCATTATTTAGAGGACCCTTTTTCCTTTTTGATGTCTAATTGGACGGCTTTCTGCAGAAAGGAAGCAACCAACAAATTTGTGATTTTTAAACTTTCGCATTATATTGCATTAAGAACTGTAACCTTTACTGCAAAAAAATATCCAGGCCACATTCTGGTACCAACCGACTAAATTTGCTAAGCAAATAATCTGCCCCTGCAGAAGTATACCAAGCGGCTTTCTGCATAATAGAGAAGACACTTGGTGACAGTGGGAGTGAGTGTGAAGTATTAAAAATAAGAAAACGAATATTTTTTTGTGTGATACAATATGAATGATAATATTAGCATATCTCAAAGAATTCTTCTGATGATAAAAGCTATTGGATAGGGAAAGGAAAGCAAAAGCTTTGTTCAGGTAAATCGTGTATTAAGATAATAAAATGAAAAATGGATGTGGAGAATAAAAAAAATTTGCTGTTTCTGGAAAATAAATTTTGAAATAGATATTAGAAAATTTGTGGTTTGAAGGAAAAAGTATAAAATACAAGAGTACAAAAAATATGTGCACTTAATTCCGAACGATTGCTTGCAATTTTATTAACATAAAACCGGCACAGGCAACGACGACAATGTGGATGGATTCAGCGGAGCTCCTGATTTTGAACTGGAACCTATGATGGTAGAATAAATTTAAAAGACAATATGAATTTTTTACCTATTTCCTTAACAATAATCTTTAAACAAACACCCCTAAAATGTATTTTACAGACAGGAGCCGACCCACAAAAACCAAAACATCCAAGAGAAATAGCTACTTTTTTAAATTTCAGACGTTGAGCCGCCGATCTTCAGCAGCAGAACGTCTGCTGTAGACAAATCCTTAATCTCTTACGAGCAATTCGTTGACTGGCTACAATGCACTGAAGATTGGTTGAAACGCCTAGCATTTGAATTTACTATGCAAAGATCTGCGACTCATTTTCGGCAGCTGAACTTCTGCCTAATGTGGCGCTAGCCTAAGAATTCATATTGTATAAGAATTTAAGGGTCATTAATTTTTTAAAATTGTCAAAACTTTCAGTTGGTGATTTCTTACCTACAACATGGAAATTAAGAAATTTAAACGTGGACAAATGCTCCATGCGAGTGCGAAAATTGTGATTTTTATTATGATTTGTTAGTCAATAACGAGTGTGACTGCAGCGGTTAAGTCGTGCTTCCAAAATGAGTGGGATCAGTGAAAAAATTATACTATCAAGAAAGAGGAGGAACAAAACAATGGCGAACTGAAATATCTTGCAAGAAAAAAGCGGATAAGGCAGTCAAATTCTCGGGAATATACATATGAGGGTTTTAAGAGCTTATTGAAAAGAATTGTGCAATTTTTTTTTTAACATTTCGCCAACTTTAAATGCAATTTATATTATTCGATGGAATGGTAATTCACCATTTTTCTCTTTGAGAACCCTATGTAGATTGATGAAAGATATTGGTTTTGAATATGTGAAACGTGGTCGTAAAAATATGTTAGAACAAAACGACATCATTTATTGGCGGCACAGGTACTTAAGAGTCATAAAACAATATCGCCAACAAAATTTTAACGTTATCAATTTAGATGAGACTTGGGTCAAACGGTTAACTATGCATGGTGTGATAACACCATAAAAAACCGTAGAGATGCTTTTATATTTAATCACAGGCCTCAAAACACCAATACAAAGAGGTCCACGTTTTGTTATTGTTCATGTAGGATTTTTACCTCGCGCCGCAGTTTTCTTGACAAAGAAAAATAATGGCGATTATCATAACGAAATGAACGCCGACTATTTTGAGCAAATATTAGTAAATAGTGTCTTCAATGCGAAAATATGTTTAATAATTAATTTCTAAGTTTATATTTTTTTTTCTTCGTCAATTATTGACCAAAAATGTTATACCTCATATCTAAAAAACTACTCATAGCTAGTTCATAATAACTTTTCAAAATAAATGTAATGCAAGAAAAATACGCAATTTAACTGGGAAAATTTAAAATAAAGACAAGAAAATAAAAATATTTTTCCTTTTTTTTTTCTTTCGTTACATTTCATTTAAATCATACTGTTATTAGTTTATGAAATACAAGCTGTTGCCCGCGACTTAGCTTGCGTGGTGTCGTGTTTATAATATCAAAAATACTCAATAATTTTTATTACTTTTTAATAATTTCTATTAATTTTTGATTTTTTTTTATTTTATTTTTATTTTTTTATTTACTTTTTTATTTATTATTGTTTTTATTTATTATTGTTTTTATTTCTACTTATTTTTATTTATTTTTACGAAAAAAAAAAAAAAAAAAAAAAATGTGAAAATTAAAAAAACCTTGAAATACGTTATTATTTACTTATGATGAGTAGCTACAATTCCATTTTTCACGTTCCTACTTATAAAAACAGAGTCTCATACAAACTTTCACTCCCATTCCCCCTTACAATGTAAAAATCCAAAAACCCTGAAATATGTCTATTTATTTATGATGAATAGCTAAAATTCAAATTTTCAAGTTTTTACCTTTATAAAAATTGATTCGCCCTTACAAACTTACACCCCCACCCCTTTTTCCGTCCTTCCCACTTGACATATGAAAATCCAAAAACCCTGAAACACGTCATTATTTGTGATGAGTAGTTACAATTCCAATTTTCAAGTTCCTACCTTGAAAAAAATCGATACTCCCATACAAACTTTCACCCCCGTTTCCCCCTCCCCCTAAAAATGTGAAAATCCAAAAATTCTGAAACACGTCAATATTTATGCTTAATACTGTATTTCAAATGTTCATGTTTCACTACCAATATGCAACAAATCATGTCGATCCCTTGCTATGTGAAAAACAAACAAATTTATCCCACGGGAACCGTACTTTTCCGGGATAAAAAGTAGCCTATGTGCTATTCCAGACTATAATCTATCTCTGTGCCAAATTTAATCAAGATACGTTCAGCCGTTCGGGCGTGATTGAGCAACAAACATCCATCCATCCAAACTTTCGCATTTATATATTAGTAGGAAGTAGGATGTATATTTTGAAATAGTTTGTGATATTCCCTAATTTTTATTATTTAAATTGATGCTACTTCAGCTTGATAATACGTCGCTAACATGACGAATGGGCGTATCTCAAAATTCCTGGATTTGAGTTAGGTCCATCAAAAGGCGTTTTCGGAATTTATAAATATTTTTATACATTATATATAGGCATTGACAAATTTTATTTTAGCATTTTTTAAAGAAACTTTTAAAGAGATACACCTTTTCATCTCGTTAACAACGAATAATTTTAAGAATAATTCAATAAAAATAAAATTTTCAGTAATTTGTGACTCACCCTGTAACTAATAATTATGTCAGATTTTACTGGAAATATTTGAGCATTATTATTCAACATATAATCAAAGTACGGCCTTTTTAATAAATTGCCAATTTGCAACGTATATAAAAAATAGTCATAGGATTGAATTCAAGAGAAAAAAAAATCAGAAAATTTCACGAAAGCCTAATTATTCTCCATAAGCCGGCTTGGCTGGCTGCCTGGTCCTTTTCAATCATCGACTAATCCATTGCTGACAAATCCCTTCGACCTTACCAACAATGTACGCCAATAAAATATAAACACAAATTACAAATGTTATTTATGTAAACGACGTTGTTTACATAAGGCAAAGTATTAAAGTATTCGTGTCCTCTCATATATTATCCACGAGCAATCTGCTAGACGCGCGCTAAAGCGAATTTAACCCATGTCAGTCGACAATTTCGTAGCTAATAAAAGTCCACCCCCTTTTGTCACGGGACGGGTTAGTGACGAGACCCGAAGGGCCGCAATCAATCTAAAAACTTTCAACTGCGACGAAATTCAATAAATTCATTGTAAACAGTAATCAATCGATGGTAAACATCTTAAATGTCACAGGAATCCCTACAAAAACAACTTAAATGTCCTTTTTTTTATAAAGACTTGAATTACTGTACTTCTTAATAGGAAATTCTATGAAATGGAAACATAATGAAATATATTGAAAATATAAATACAGGGTGTTAGTATATTCGACCGAAATTCTACCACAAGAGCTCTCGTTAATTGATGAATTTTGATATGAAAAAATGAAAATTAACCCTAAAAGAGCCTATAGTTACAAACATAATAATACAATCTCTAAATATTATTACGTTACATACATTAGAACGATAAACAGGGTGGGGCATCCTAAACACGCCGATTCAGAGTGTGGCATGATTTTTTTAAAATTGCTTTTATACAGAAAGATGAATACACAGAAAAAAAATTATCATCTACATTCAAGAAAACCTTTACACTTGGAAGATTACATTTGTTTGAAATAAAGCAGAGTTTGTTTCAAATATTTCTCGATACAATAAGAAAATAAATGTTGAGTGAAGTATAGGCATAATCTTGTATTTTAAGAGTTATAATAATTAATCTGAGAATAAATTATTTCATTCGAGTATAGAATTGTGAATTAATCCAAGAAAGCTCTTACGTTTTAAAAGTATGATATGCTCTTAAAACCGACTATTTCGTACTTGATTCAATGTTATAAAAGGATTCGATTCAAAGCATTTAAATTTCAGAACAAGAATTAAACAATTCGAATCAAAAACCTATGTACTTCACAAAAGATTAGCTAGTACAAATTCACTGCACGGTGTTGCCAGCTGAAACTTATTTTAAAATGCAATCACTGCATTGATACGGTAGATATATAACTGGCACATGTTGAGATGTGATACTTATTATTCGCATTTATAGAGAATCTGGTAAATTGGCATTAGCACGTGTTCATCCTATTGTCCATTTTCTAACATGTCTGCATCGTATCGTTAGGGTTGCGTTTGACTTTTTGTTAGAAATTCTTTGTAATTCAATTAATAAGTGTATGAATAAATTAAATTGAAATGGAACATTTGTTAAATGAATGGAGCCTCAGCGACCTGATACCAATATTTAAATGTAAGTATATTTAGTTCACTTCTTGTTAGGTATTATTAATATAAGTAAATTTATAATCATAAGAACACAAAACAAACTGGAATAGAATTAAAAAAAATGTATGATGCTTTTAAAATGAAAATTATTTTTAAAAGTCTGCAGATTTCGACTAAAATTGGCATCTGAGAATTTTAGAAACCAAAGATTACAGATCCAAAATAATTTTTTAAAAAAATTCAAAATGGCACTAAATAGAGTCGTATTTAATCAAAAAAGGACCCCTTTAATGGAAATAATAAAAATTATCCTTTTGGTTTGTGTAACTAGACAATTTTAAAAGCAGCCAATCATTATTGTTCAATAACGACGGTGATCGTGGCGAAGAATACCGAGTGGACGCGAAGTGAGAATTTGGGTGGGATCAAGAGAAAGATCGATGGAGAGAGAAATGTGAAAAAGGGTTTGGTGGTTTTAATTTTAAATTATTAAAATTTAAGTGCTTAGGAGTTCCCTGTTTATACAATTTCTATATCGAGGGAAGTTCTGGGTAAAATACTTTACCGATTTTTTATTATTGGTTTTGTGAAACAATTTATTCTTGATAAAAAGTTCTGCATGGTCCAAAACTTAAAATTCAACCACCAGATATATTTGTATAAGCCGTATAAGAGGTTTGTCAAAAAATATTAATTTTACTCAAGAGTAAAGTACAATACAGAGGAATTTTATAAAGTTACTTTGAATTAAATGTTATATTCAAATATATGAAATTATAGCCAATTTAGCATTAAAATTCAGGAATTTATTTTAACTAAAATTTATAATTTAAAATGTAAATAATCACCTAACCTAAATTGTTATGCTAAATTACTATAATTGCATATTTAAACATAACCTTTAATACAAAATAACTTTATAACATTCTTTTGTATTGTAAAAATAAGGTACTTTACTCTTTAGTAAAATTCATATTTTTTGACAAACCTCGTATATGGCTTAAACAAATTGATATCTGACTGTTGCGTTTTAAGTTTTGGACAATGCAGAACTTTTAATCACTGACAATTTTTTTCACAAAACCAATAAAAAAGTTTTCCATATGGTTTCAACTTAAGTAGACACACACAGTATAACTCAGAACTGACAGACAATTGAGAGAAGTCATTATAAAAACAAATGTTCTCCTTACCGATATCTTTCATTTGGCATATCTTACTCCTACTAGGAGGTGGGGCACAACAACTACCCATTCTTCTTTGCCATGAATTAAAAACGAAATATTTTTTCAAATTGTTTCTGTCAAAATCTTGTCAAATACATAATTATTAAAACTTTGACACGTGCCTACTAGATTAGAAATAAGATAATTATTGAGTCGCAACACCGTTTATTTTATATCTAGAAAAGCTTATTTTAACTAAAAATTAAGAGAATTAACACTTTCAGTGCCCCGCTCTTTAAGCCTGCACATGTATGGTGTCCATCGTAATTTTGTTTTTAGACATACAGATTTTATTTTAATTACATTAAGAACCATTAAATTAAACAGTTTCTATGCGTTGGCCCACCCAGTATAATCAAGAAATATGCCAACAACAAATAATATTAATTATAAATATGTCTTTACATGCGGCTTTTTTCCTAACAAAATTTTAAAATCGCTACGCTCAAAAGCCGTATGTTTGTATATCATTTTCAGGTAAATCGGCTATTTTTAAGAAATATTTTTATAACATCTAAAAATATCTATAGTTTAATGCACATCAGTGAAAATAGGAACATCTAACGTCAATAATAATTCAAATATTTTAAAATGAAAAGGTCCAAAACTTTGATAACGTATTTTTTCGAAAGGGGCAAAATGCACGAGCGGCTTTCTTTTTTAGGACGGTAGTAATGAGTTCTAACAATCAAACTTTTTTAATGGTCCATAACAAACTTTACCATTTACAAAGTACTTTAGCAAAATGCTGCCTGCCGTTTAGATAACACTGGAGGCCGAATAAATAATTATTAAAGTGTACAATTTTATGTCTCGCGAAGTATACCAATAAATCCCGAAAATTTAAATTTTGTTCCTGAATGTTTACTTTTATTTTCCCATTAATTCCATCTCTGTTCTGTATTTTAACAATTCTGGATAACGTATGAAGTGGTGGGGCAGCTAAATAAAAAGAGTAGCATCCTCGGTAGCGTCTAATAAAATGTACTGCTATGGTCATTGAGACAAATATATTTTTAGTTTAATTTGTCTTGTTTTTTTTACTTAAACAGTTTTTATAAATTAAAAAAATATAAATATTTTTAATGTGTCTCTAATTAGATTAGATTAGTCATGTTTACCTTCAGTAAAACTGTTTACAAACCTAATCTCTATTGAATTTAGGCGGTACCCCGTGCATATAAACTATTTGGAACATTATGTTTTTATATAAACCATAAGACAGAAACTTCATATACGTGCCACTATGAAACTGAAATGAAAACATCTACTATAAAGGTCAGATAAGACAAATTCTACTAAAACACAAATGCAACAACACTAAAACTTTGTAATGTGTAATTATACTATTGGGCAGTTTTGAGCGGGAATAATAGTTTTTAATACCAATTTTCTTCTAAATGCCTAATTAAACGATCTTTATTGTTTCTACATAAATAGAATTAAAAATTTGCGATGTTATAGTTCAATGACAGAACTGATTTAAGTTTCCATAAAAATTGATCTATTCTGTGACTGTAGGAATAAAAAAATAAAAGAAAATTATAAAGCTTATAAATTAAAATGATTTTTATTATAACAGTAAATACATTGATTTATGTGGGTAGTTGAAAACGTAGGTAAAATATTAACTATCAAATTCAACAATCCAGCTAGAAATGACCACTAGTAACAAAAACTTAGGCGCAACTTCTTGAAAATGTGCTTGCGCCAAGATGAACCATACAGAAGAATGCACCCAAAAGAGGTATGGAAAATCAGACTAAATGGTATGTTCACAGAAAAGAAACAGGGCTTCAGCTAAAACCCTAGCCATTGTAGCCACGCCTTATTAATGGTGGAGCATTGTGAAAGTACAATAGAAATAAATGTAGTTTTCGCAGTAGTTTCAATGAATAGTTTATGTTCGTGTACATTAGTTTACTCAAAGTACCTTTATGTAAGATATTCAAAATTACATTCAAAATAAGCCCGCCCAGGTGTTAAAAATTGCAGACGAGTTGTCTCGAAATAGTAAAAAAAATAATGAATATTAAATTTAATTTATTTTCAAGTTGTTAAGAAATTTTTATTTCCTAGATCTTTACACGTAGAGATCAGGTAACGGGCGTGTATACGTTTTATGAAATACTGCAATTTACTACGTTTTACAATCTGAAATAAAATAAAATTTTATCATTTGACAAGTTTCCAAATGCGACTTCAATAATGACAGTTCAGTTATAACTGTTGTTAAAATTTTTACCGGGCTAGCTGATTATGACTCCCTTGACAACCATATAAACAGATCATAAAATACATTCTGATAAACATGTCACCTTCTCGGTTAAAGGGGTTTTTAATTTTTACTAGCTTTTCAATGTAATAAATGACGGTCGCTATTTATTTTTGTTGATGTAGGTGGCGCATGGGAGAGTAAATTATGTATTTTGTCATTTACCCTTTCGTATACTAGCACCGGCTTTAGGCCTTTGGTGATATCATCATCTTTAGTTTATGAGATATAGCCATTATAAGTTTTTCAATTATTATTATAATACGCAAGAAGCTTCTCTTCAATAGCAGGCGGTTGATTTAATAATAAATAGTGAGTTGAAATATAACAACACTGTAGGTACTACTTTCTATTATATTAAACAATCATAATTCAACATAGTTAATCTACAGAGTAGGTACTGAGAGTACAAGATAAGAAAGGACGTGAGCCATATCTACGGAACAATTTGTTCATCTGTTATATTTTTAACAAAAATCGTTCTTAGAAATAGTTGAAATTATTTTCAAGTTCCTAACTTCACAGCTAGAGGGCGCGATGGTCATAAATACTTGTTAAGAAAACTCAAATTATGTTATGTGATAATTGCATTATAATACACTGCGCGTCATAGAAAACGGGCCACCCAATAAATTTACGAAATTATCTATCTTGTTAAGTTTCTTATTTTTTAATTACATAAAACGGGTTAGTTTGCGTACTTGCAAAGTCATGCCGACCCTGTAAAGATCATAAACAAATTTTTGGAACCGAGTAAACCAAAAAAATTTTCATAATAATTTTTTACCTGTAAGTTTCATGAAAGTGACTGTTTTGAGAACTTTATGAATTTGTATTGTGTTCTAAAGAGTATTAATGGTATTTTTGTACTACACTGGTCTTCGTAATAATGGATGAAAAATATCGAAGAGCTATTCAGATTGTAACAGTACTGGAAAATGGAGCAAGTCAACGGAATGTGACGAGACAATTAAATATTAGTCGTTCGACTGTGCAAAGAACACACCAACAGTTTCTTGCGACAGGCTCTTATCATCGGCGATCCAGTACGGGTACTAAAAAAAAAAAACTAACAGCCAGGGAGGATCGCTTTTTCATCATTGCTGCTTTACGAGACCGAACCCAAACCGCAAGAATACTCCAAAGCAGTCTTTAGCAAGCTCATGGAACGGCAGTCAGCACTTCTACTGTTTGGCAAAGGTTAAGAGAAAGTGGTTTGACAGTTTGCAGTCCAGCTACAGGACTTGCTTACTGCAGCACAGAAAAGACGTAGACTTGCTTTTGCTCGAGAACATATGAATTAGACAGTGGACGATTGGAATAATGTACTGTTCATGGATGAGTGTAGAATGTGTATATATGGAAAAGATGGCTGAAATAAGGTTTACAGAAGAGCTGGAGAACGTTATGCTGCCTGTACTCGGTCACCTCGAGTTGCTTTTGGGGGTGGCTCAGTAATGTTTTGGGCAGGAATTTATTTTGAAGCACATACGAATCTCGTTATTATTGGTAGAGGCGCATTAACATCACGACGATAGATAACAGAGTTCCTAGAAGAGCATATAATGCCATATGCTGGGTTTGTTGGCAATGGTTTTCGGCTAATGCAGGATAACGCGCGACCACACTACAAGGATGGTAACACAGTACCTTGAAGAGATTTGTATTCCTAAAATCGATTGGCCTCCTCTAAGCCCGGATTTTAATCCTATTGGACGTGTTTGGGACCAGCTTAAAAGGCGTGTAAGACGTCGCATACATGTTTCAACAACACGCGAAGAGCTTCGGTTGGCCCTTATTGAGGAATGGACCACTTTTCCTTAAGAAAACATTCAGACCTTGCCGATTTCTATGCCAAATCGAATGAGTGTCATCTAGAATCGGTGTGGCAAAAGTGATCCTCGCCATTACTTGTCTCTTTAATTTTATTATTGAAAAGTAAACTGTAACTGTAATTTTTCAATAATGATTTCTTAAATTTTTTTGCTTTGGATAACATGGTAAAACAATTACTGACTTAATACACAATAGATTTATTGTTATAAAAATAAGTTATTTTAAAAAAAGATGGAATTATTTCGTAATTTTTTAGGTGGCCCGTTTTATCTGGCGCGTAGTGTAGAAGTCTACTTAGAAACGTTGACAATTTTTTCCCCAAAATTATACAGCGCATAGTTTCTGAGATACAGGCTATATCCTACAGAAAACGACAACCGGCGTCTTTTTTGAACACGGGGTACTTTAGAAAACAATAAATGTCTGCTCAAAATGATAATTAGCAATAAAAATCTATGATATTAAATATTTACTAAATTTAAATATTTTCGTATAGAACTGATACGCCAATGGATGTTTTCAATACAGTCAGCGGTTGATGACGAGCCAGTCGCCATGTTATGGCAGCATAATCGGTTCTCTCACTTCGATTTAGAAATGGAATTGTGATCATTCTATCTCCAAATATACTTTTATCAATGACTAGTTGGGGATGTTAACCAAGACAGACAGGTAGCCTAGTATTCAAATGAATGACGCTACTTCTCCCCACCCCAGGGGAGGTCGATACATAGAACCGCTAGACAGTGCTCCGCAACCTTTCCTCATCTGAGGCACACCAAACTGCTCCCTAGAATTTCGTGGCACACCAAAATCTAAAATATATTTATAGCAGTGGCGTAGCTAGGTCGGGGGTCAGTTCACTCCATGTATACTAATTATTTATGGATGTCCAAACTACCTTAGTTTTTTTTATTGTTTTAAAATGTGAAGAAGCCCCTTTCAGATTTGGGGCATCAAAATTTTCACTCAGGACATAATACATATTTTTTTTTTATTTTTTTTTATTATTCAGATAGAATGAAAAATACAAATAGGTACATACATGAGAACTATACTAAATACTAGGTAGGACAGGTAGGTATACTAAATTTACTTCTGTTGACACGTCAATAGTAATAAATATTTTGACATGATGACTGATTAATGTGATACCTGCGCTTGCTTCGTTGAACACAAAAGTTTTATATTCGGCTCAATTTTAGACAGCGCAACTCTCATTTCTTGGTCAAGATCTTTTAAGCATGACCGTTTATCATTTTTAATTAATACAAGCGTTGAAAAACTTTGCTCACATAAATATGTTGTGGAAAACGGAAGTAGTGTGAAGATGGCCTTGTCGGTGATGCGTGGATATTCTGTCTTGATGGAAATCCAGAAAACATCTAACGGAACTTCGTCGAATTTAAGTTTTAGGGTCATATCATTACTTAATTCTGTGAACTCCTCTCGAGTTTGCAATGGCAGTGCTTCCGTGGAACTTATTGCATTGGTTGCGAAAGGATTTCGAATCCAATTGTATTGTTCCGTGTTGATAGAATGGAAATAGTATTCAAATTTTTGTTGAAGCATACTTAAATGTTGTTGGGCCAAATCCACAATCAACTGCTTGTTTTCGATCGTACTGTGGTTGGTCCTGTGATACATTTCTAGACATCCTTTTTTCAACTGTTCCTGCCAAAGTTCAAGTTTCTTTTTGAACCCTTGTAATTTATCGGAGCACGTCAATATATTTTCATTCCGTCCTTGCATTTTTTTATTAAGTTCATTCAGATGTTCGAATATATCCGCCATGTATGCAAGTTTGGCTATCCAGTATTCATCATGAAGGTGCTGGCATAGATCGTACATATCTTGACTTGAAAGAAACTCACGCACTTCGTAGCGAAGTTCAAACAGTCGAGCTAAAACTTTTCCCCGGGATAACCAACGAACTTCTGTATAAAACAGTAAGGATTCATGTTCGCTTCCCATTTCTTCACAGAGTATTCCAAAGATTCGCGAATTTAAGGCTCTCGATTTAATTATGTTTATGATCTTAATACATTCATTCATTGTGATCGAAAGCTGTTCGGGCAAATTTTTGACCATCAATGCTTCTCGATGTATGCAGCAATGTGTAATTTGTATTGACGGATTTTTTTGTTTTACACAAGATACAAAACCTTTCTTACTGCCCATCATTGCAGCAGCACCATCTGTACAAATAGCAACGCAATTGGTCCACTGAATATTATGTATTTTAAAAAAATTATCAGTTACTTGGAAAATTTGTTCACCGGTAGTTCTCTCTGGAACCTCCTTACAAAATAAATAATGTTCTTTAATAGAGTCCTCGTCAACGAAACGTACAATAGCCATCAGTTGTGCTTTATTTTTAATATCGGTTGATTCGTCGATTTGAAGCGCAAAAATTCCAGCCGAAATGATTTTTTTAATTAGTGTTCCCAAAATATCACTTGACATATCTTGGATACGTCTTTTAACAGTATCGACCGACAAAGAAACTTTACTCACGTCCTTAACTTCGTTTGGCCCAAGCATAAGTCTAACAATTTCCTTGCATGCTGGTTTAATAAGCGTTTCACCGATAGTGTGCGGTTTTTTTTGTTGTGCAATTAATTTTGCAACAAGGTAGCTTGCTTCTAATGCCTTTTCAGAAACCGTAACCGCCGATTTCATAAACTGCTTTTGTTTCTTATTTTGATCCAAGCGCCGTTGGAAAAATTGAATGTCTTTTTTGACGCAACTGGGATGATTTGTGATCAAATGACGGTTTAGTTTGCTGGGTACCATTGCTTCATTTGACAACTGTTCACCGCAAATGACGCATTCAGGCTTTGGAGCCGCTTCGTCGCCACACCAAGTGAAACCATATCGATTGTACTTCCTTTTCAGCACCTTTTTTGCTCTTTTTGCAGCACTTATGCTGGAGCTTGTGCTAGGTTCTTCGTCATCTGCTCGTGATTTCAGCAAAAATTTATCCATATTTGAAGCACTATAGTTATTTATAAAAGTAGATACTGCAACAAAACTTAGTCCAGTTCACTTATTTATAAGGCACAAGAATTTATTTATATAGCAATTCACTATTTATTTCACTCTACGATTTATTTGTTTGCCCGCGTATTTATCTGATTCACTTGACTATTCGACTCTCTCTGAGTCTCTGAGCGACGACAGGCGCGCTTATATAGGCAGTGGCGATGTTCAGGAAAACATCGAGTCGCGCCTCGAACGGCACGGATCTTTCTAGTTTAGTCGCCTTCGAGAATCAAGCCGCCGCGCCGATAGACGGATAGACGTTTACCATCGGCGCTGTTGTCAGATTGCTTTATTTTTCGCGGGTCTCGCTACAATACGAATCTGATTCGTATTGTCTGCAAGAGCGGCACACCTCAAGTCGGCTTACGGCACACCAGTGTGCCGCGGCACACCGGTTGCGGAGCACTGTAGGAAAATTAACTCGAGTACGATAGATTAGACTGAGACGAAACCAATTTCATCCCCTCCCGCCCCCTACCTCCGTGAAGGGGAAAAAGTACTAATTGTAGTAGTGGGAGGTGAACCCTTTTTTTATAATTCGGGTATTTTGAGATATTGGTTTTATTGATAATTAAAAAATAAGAAAAATTCGAAGAGTAGGCCGACCTCTTTCCCACGCCCCTTTTGTTGGATATTTTTTCTGGGCCGTTAACGATTATTTTCGATGTTTTATGAAAGGGTGAATATAGATATAGAGTAAATATATAAAGAGTGTCCGGGAAAATGTGGGAGATCTCTCGGATTCAGATAGAACATTAAAAAAATAAGATAAGTTCTCATAAAATTTTTTCCTGGCGGCACTCTCTACGGAGATACGGCCTTCAAAACGAACGCCACTGGATATCAATTTTTCTTGATTAAATTTCAAACTACGTAATATAAATTAATGAAAATTTAATATGATAAACAGTAGTAAGAACCTCTTAAAATACTGCCCTTAAAACATAATTACCAGGGGTGGACTAGGTTGTACATTTTAATGCTTACATTTTTAACACCCTGATTGTAACTACATTATTTTTGAAAGAAATAAAGAAAAGATCGTATATACATTTTTTCATCTGTGAATTGCAAATTTTAAAGATAGATAAAATTTTGTACGATACACATGCATGAACATGTTTTAAGCATAAGTTGTAATTTTTAGTACGGAAAAACATTATTTCACGCACTTGTATTATATTTTCTCTATTATATGTTTTTATTTAAAGCAGAAGTGTATGGGCATTAACAGTACTTAATTTTATTTTGTATTATATAAAAAATAGGTGTTCTGTTTAAATTACCTCTAGTTAAAACATTTTCTAACAAAGAAAAATATTTGTAGCTTAGTATCTCAAAATACACAGCATTTCGACATATTTTGATTCTTTAATAATAATAAAAAAAATTAAGACCAAGGGATGAAGCAATTTGGCCCGAAGTTATGAATCTCATGTTTCATAAGGTATCGTCTTAATAAAGAAAAATAAATTAAGACCAAGCGGTGACACGAAATTATGAAGCTCATGTTTCATGAGGTATCGATTATGTTTTAATACAATCCAAATTATTCTCCATGATTTCCTTCGTATTCATAGTTTTTCGGAGCGTGCATAAACCCATTCGATTTTTCGAATATAACCTAGATAAGTAAACAATGAAATTGGCTATTCAATACAACAAAGTGGGTCGTAAACAGAATTTTCGAATGCAAACGTAAACAAATACTATTTTCTTGATAATTTATATCGGGGAAACTTTTAAATCAGGGCAAAAATTTATTTTAGACATACATTTTAGTATTTGAGAAAAGCAGATTGCAGAAACCATGCTTTTTAAACAAGTTAAAGAACTCCAACTGAGTGAAAAATTCCAATACAAGACATATACAGAGGTATATATAAATTCGAAATACATGCAGTGTTCAATTCAATACGTCGCCTTTCAAAGTTTATTAAATTTCTCGGAAACTACTGGATAAAATGTTAATTCCTTTTTACATAGTTGAATAGGAAGTTTTAAGCTCTTCAAAATGAGTATCTCTCGAATAGAATTTAGACGGGAATAGCACAATTTAATATTCCTAAGTAGAAATACCTACCAGGTTCAGCATTTTTTAGTTTAATAATAATTCAGATTAAATGAACGGAACGATTCATTAACAACCATTGTAAATTGTAAGTAGTCTAATTCTAAATAGGTTTAATTCTCAGCAAAATTTTTAAGATTTTCAGTAAAATACTTTCAAAATTCGTCACTGGAAAGACAGAGGCGTAATTTCAATTTAGCTATTTTACAAGAGAAGCAATTAAACTTTTGGTGTATAGTACATTCATTGCGTATCTCGTTTGCTATCAAATATTGCAAATATTAACTACAATAGGTAGTTTTTTGAGAAGTTACATTTTGAAAAAAGAAGTTGATATTTTTACAAAATTATACGTTTGAAAGGACATTTTTCGACTTACGCCCCTATCCCTTTCCAGCAAGGAATTGATTGTACAAAGAATGTTTGTTCTATATTTCGGTAAAAGATCACATTGTACATCAGCACCTCAGAGGTAAGGTGTGTGTTAAGTCAATTTTTCAGAGAAGAGTTTTCTCCACTTTTGGATTTACCGTACTAATTTCTATCTAGTGGAAAACAGATTTAACCCCCTAATTGCATCATTTCGTCAAGAGATGACGAAACACTCGGTAAGTCACAAACCAAGTATTGCAAATTTCGGGTTAATGTTCCATCAAAGTCAAAAGTTTAGGAAAAAGTAAAAAATTAACAAAAAATGAAATAAACTGACCAAACAATTGACTTTTGCAAAGACCCCAATATTTAGTAAATTCACGATTTCTTTACATTGGTTAAAACAAGAAGTGTACTTTAAAATGCCTCTCCTGGCAAATGTAGATTTGGCGACTTAACACACCTTACCTCTGAGGTGCTGATAACGTTTAATAATAAGCGAAATCAAAGTTCCATCTCTGCTGTTTTTATTTTGATATAAATCAATGCCTGTTGCGGTATTAGCCAAAAGAATACGTGTGTTTCAGAGGCATTGATAATTTCTTGATTTTATTTATTTTAAAGTTAATAAAACTAAAATGTAGACGTTCTCCTTACCTTCATTTTGTAATAGAAAACCTTGGATTCACCCGAGGATGCGGCAGGTATCAGATGTTTATCTAACACGCTAAGGATGTCTGAGCAAATATCCCTTAATTCTTTCTCTACTTGGGAGCGGTACTGGCGTATCATTTCCAGTTTGTCGTCGGTGCCTTTAGTCTCTTCTTTTTGTTCGATGGACGATATTATGCGCCACGATGCTCGTCTAGCACCGATCACATTCTTGTATGCTACTGAAAGAAGGTTCCTCTCTTCGACGGTCAGTTCTAGGTCCAGTTTGGCTACCTTCTTCATCGCCTCCACCATTTCTGAAAACAAAAAACATCGTTTTTAAACATTGAAAAATAAAGACACTAGGATATGACAAGGCGTGCCACGAATCAAAGAGACCATACGATGATCAAAACTGACAGCAACTAGTTGCCCACAGATTGGAAGCAATATGTCAATTTAAAATTTTGTGGATAGATGAAAAAATTATGTATGCCAATTTTTTTGCCATTTTAACATATACATAACATGAATTTGATGCACTTTCGTTAGCAAATGGATATACGAATACATTTTCTGTACGAGTATACTGTGCATGTTCAAAACCAGATATGACATATCCGGATTTGCCATTTAACCACAGAGTTTGTCAATTGGACTATCCGACTTTCCAGAATTTCATGCGGGGAAGGACAGAAACTCGGCGCCTGGGGGTTATTTGGGTCGCTGAATTCAAATATGGCATCGGCGAACACCTCCCGGACACCTGGTGTGCCGGAACCCGGACGTGGACGTCATCCCAGAGAATTTTCCTGACAAGATCGCCAAAAACAACCCGAAAATCATTGTAAAGGCGTTTTTTGGGGGGTTAATCCGAATTTCACGTAGAAAACGTTCCCCTGAACACCTGGTGCACCGGAACCTGGACGCGGACCTCATCTCCGTGGGTTTTCCTCATACAATCGAAAAAGACGAATCCGAATTTCCCGTCGAAAACGACCCTCCCCCAACATCTGGTGCATCGGAACCTGGCCCTGAACGTCATCTTCGTGGGACGGTGTACAGGGGTTTGTTTTTTGGGTAGCTGAATTCAAATGTGGCATCGTCGAACACCTTTCCGACACCTGGTGCGCCCGAACCTGGAGGTGGACGACATCCCCGAGAATTTTCCTGACAAGAAAGTTTCTGTCTATACTTACACAAAAGCGTTTCGAGCTTTGGGAGAAAAGTGAAAGGCCGTTCCGCAAAGTTCGGAGATTAGCCAAAGATTATTCTCGTAATTCTCCTCGCTCTATTCAAACCCGGCATTTAGAATTTTACATGACTTTTAGAGGGCCCCCAGGCGAGAGTCACACATCAATGAATGTGTGAAATTATGAGACGATTTTCGGTTAGTCTTTTGTGAGCGTGTCTGGAAAACCCTCGGAGACGACGTACATGCCGAGGTTTTGGTGCACCAGGTGTTGGGACGGTTTTTTTCGACGTGAAATTCGGATTCAGCGCCCCTAAAAACCACCCATAACGATTTTGGGTTCGCCTTTTTCGATTATGTGAGGAAAACCCTGCACTAGATATTCGGGGATCGTTTTCGACGTGAAATTTGGAATAAGCGCCCAAAAAAGGCCCCCCACAATGATTTTCGGGTTGTTTTTGGCGATCTTGTCAGGACAATTTTCGGGGATGACTTCCACCGTCCAGATTCCGGCACACCAGGTGTCCGGGGGTGTTCGCCGATGCCATATTTGAATTCAGCGACCCAAAAAACCACCGGGCGCCGAGTATTTCTCCTTCCCCGCGTGAATTTCGGGAAAGTCCCACGGAGATGAGGTTCATCGGCCTTCCTGAGCTCCAGGGTATCTATTCTTGAATCTCAGGGAGTAGAAATTTTGAGGGAAGAGTGAGACAAAAATACACATTTTGTGCGCTGCAGATAAAGAGGAAAAACCGGTTTTCTATTCCATGGAATTCAAGAATAACTACCCTAGTCGGCTGTGGGTCAATTTGATCATAATCGTGATCAGCGACCTAGAAACCCCAGGGAACCAGATGTGGGCCAGTTCTGACTCTTATTTATAAAGTTCTTTAATCTTCCAAGAGCCGTCTCAAAAAATACATTTTTGACTGCAGCAATGCAATTTCCGGTTTGTATAAGATAAAAAGTAGGGACATTTTTTCCAAAAAATGTTTGGAAGCGAATGCAAAAACCCGCATTCCGATCCGTCTTAATCTAAAAAATTCAGAACTTTTTTGCTTCACTGCTTCTACTAATTTGATTATCTTTTTTAATTACAATTTCTGCTTTATTTCCTGTATGTGCGATATATGGTTGTGGGAATTACTCATAAGAGACTGATGTTAGGTATTATAGTTAAAAAAAATTCAAACAATGTGTTCATGCCTCTATCGCCAAGATAAATTTAAAATATAACAACGTAAGATTAGTAAGAATAAGCAATACCAAATAAAAATATTGCAACAGAAAATTTATATATCTTCAACCTACAGAATATTTACCGAAGGAACTAAATCTTTCAAAATTATCATAATCAATAATATAACCTTTATGTGACAAGATCAAAACAGAAAAAAATTGTTCTGCTAGATTTTTTGGTCGCATTTACTTTACGGCTACTTTTTATAATTAATTTTTTTTTACTTAGTTAATAATAGGTTTTACGCCAAAGAAGGCAGCAGAGCACCTATGGAATTCCTAGTTGAAACTTATGGAATATTTTTAGACTACTTTTATATCCCAATCAAAAATATTATACTCCTCGTTTTTTTACAAAAATCAAGGTGATCTGTTAGCAACAAGCACCTCGGTTTTAATGTTTTTTCTAAAAACAACCACGTCATCTCTGTAACTGTAACATATGGAGGGTGTAACTGTAACATATGGAGGGTGTAACTGTAACATATGGAGGGTGTAACTGTTAAAGGGGTCTATTCTGTAACAATTCCTTTATATTTAACGGCCTTTAAAAATATTGGCGGCCTTTAAAAGTATATTTGTATTCGTTAAAATTTACTTCTATCATTATTTAAACAGATTTCTTTAAGATAGTCCTCTAATGTATTTTAAAGATCCGTTTAAATAGTGACCGAATTAAAGAAGAAAATATTTTTAAAGGCCGTTAAATATAAAGGAATTTTTACAGAATAGACCCCAATGGGGTCTATTCTGTAACAATTCCTTTATATTTAACGGCCTTTAAAAATATTTTCTTCTTTACTTCTGTCATTATTTAAACGGATCTTTAAAATACATTAAATAACTATCTTAAAGAAATCTGTTTAAGTAATGACAGAAGTAAATTAACGAATACGAAAATATCTTAAAGGCCGCCAATATTTTTAAAGGCCGTTAAATATAAAGGAATTGTTACAGAATAGACCCCAATATCTGGTAAAATGTCAAAATGTTGAAAGGGCATGGGTGTTCAAATTTGGTCAAAATTAATTATTTAGGTCTATTGGTCTACATATTTGAATTTACAAATTTATGACATTGTTGTCACTTTTTCTTATCCATTTTTCCATTTTATCTTCAAAGTGTTTGTATGGTTTTATACTCCTATTGAATCTAGTATTTTTGAAAATATTCTAAGCGCTAGATAAGAACATTTTTGACCTGCAGTTTTTTCGCATCTTGGTGTAATAAATGCTCTTCTATTATCGTTTCATACGAGAAATGGGCTTTAGTTTAATTTTATTAAATAAAATGTTAATGAATAAACTGCAAATGGGTTGCCTAAGAAAATACGGTTACGGCCTTTTTTTTACTTTCCTTTCTATATACAGATAAGAAAATTTCGAATTTTGAAGATAACCCAAAAACGGATAAAAAGGAAAACAACAAATTTTAAACTTAAGCTTTAATCCATCTTGCGGTGAGCTGATTAAATTTTGGGCATAGTCGAAGCATTTGGGGAATACTTTACAAGGTGCCGTTTTACTTTAAGAAAATAATTAGTCTTGACCGTATTTTCTTAGGCAACTCATTTGCGGTATATTTATAAGCATATTTTATTTAATGACAAAAAACTTTCATCCGTTAAATAGATGGGTGAAGGTCGACTTTACTTCGGATCTTAGATTATAAGGATATAATGAAATTATTGGAAATGAAACCACATCCGTTTAAAAAAACGTTTATTATTTAAGTACCAAAAGCGTAAAAAAATACAAAAACCCAATGACAAATAAATACGAGTACACGGAAAGATAATATTCTGTGAACGATAAGATTAATAATCCCGTATGAGATCAAATCAAGAAGATATCTATACAGATAATGTATTTTTTTTCAGCATCACTTAACTACTGACTTTTTGAAAATTAAACAAATTCTGAAAATAAACCATGGCTAAAACTAGGGATAGACTGATATGATTTTTTGTAGCCGATGCCATACGCATGGCCGATATATTAGCCATAAATTTTCATTATGAATATTTTACTATAAAATGTAGGAAAAATTGGCTGCTATGCCCCTTTAACAAAAATTGCTAACAAATCAGAACAGATAAAGAGACCGGTCGTATCTAAGATTATCTTAAAAGTAGATCGCAAAAAAAGCGATTTTAATTTCAAGGGAAGCACCTTTTTATAATTTCCTCAATAGTCACATGTCATTCCTCTCCCCTCCGTCACTCTCACCAGCACAATTTAAATAGGGAAAGTACCAAGAAGTATGATACATCTGTAAACTCATTGCAATCCTATCAGGTTTATGGGAAAAACTTATATAGCAACATTTATTCAGATTTAAGTACAGTTTGTTTTTATTACACCAACCAGCTAAACCAGCCATACTCAACCTTTTTTCCTTTGGACCACATTCGTATTTTTGCTGTTACACGGGCTGCAATAATTTTGATTAATGACCCTTTTTTATGCTATTCAATATTCATTTAAAATTAGTTAGTGTGGATCTTTAATAAATAAAACACAAAACAAATATATCGCGTCCGGTTACTGCAAAACCAAGATAACTCACATTTTTGAAGTTTCGAGAAAACTGTTCAAAACATTAAAATTGAATAAAAAATAAGTAAAAGCTGCAAACTATTTAATAAACAATAACTCCAATGAAAAAAAGGTATGCAAAACATAAATTAGTCTTCACAAAGTATAAATTAAGCCATCGAATGGTAAGAAAAAAGAAATAAGCGTCTTAGCTTATTTTAGCTGTCTACATACAGGTCATAATATTCAATATGTGTGTCACTATCTTCAATGGACGATTCAGGTACCGTGGCTTTTACATTATTGGATACAAGTAGATTGTGATAATAATGAAGAAATTCATCAGGTGTGTAGCACATTATTATCAAAGTTTTAGTAAATTTTTCATTTTGCACTTTTTTGTAAGTATTTTCAAAGCTATTTTTTCACCCTTTCAGGCACCCCTCTATAGGTTTTTGAAGGTTAGCTTTATCGCGGAAAGAAAGGGTGACGTAATCACCTTGTCGATTTCGGAACAATCGACAAAGGCCAGAGGCGGCTCTTGGAAAACAAAACAAATGGATTGGGCAAAATGTTGAAGTAAGTCAACAAATACATTTAAGAAAAATAAGGGTCCTGGTCTTTATCTTGTTTTGGCAGAAATACTATTAGGAATCAGACTAAATTCATTTAGCAAAAATAAGTTATGTCTCTTATCGTGTTTTGGTAGACACACTATTAGCAATTGAACACAATTTTATGAATATGCTTACGTATAAATGTCGACTCATCTTGTTTGTGCATATTGTGAATGTATTAATATGGAGTTAGTTTATTTTGGAGACGAAAGTGTATTCAACTCGAAAATGCCAAAAGTAGAGTTATTAGGTTTGTTCGGGTTTCTTTAAAATTTGATGCAAACCGTCCGAAAACCAGTGAAATAGTTGAATTCCAAATTATTCGTCGCGTACAACTATTAAACTATCGACTGGTCAACTAGTCCTCTGATAGTTTTCAATGTATTTCTGAAGAACCCAAACAGATCTATTATGTTTATGCAGTATCCCCACGAAATCCAAACGTTTATTTAAAAATTAGAGTGATATTTAGCGCAGTGACCGAGGAATATTTTCGCGCAATTTGCACAAGATTTTAAAAACAGAAACCTAGTTTTTAAAAGCACCTTCTTAATAGTGTTTCGGGCCGCAAAAAAGCTTGGAGGGCCTCAGGTTGAATATAGCTGAGCTAAACGATTCAAATCCTCCTGAAGAAGTTCTTGATCGCAAATGCTCTCTACACTGTTCTCCAAAACTTGAGCTCATCTGCAAATTCTGCACTTTGGCTATTCAAAAAACAACAATGTCATTCACAAAATTGTTAAATTGGAGAAAGGCTAACTGTGGCCTCCTTGGGGCACACCAGATTAACGAAGGGAAGAGGAATGACATATAACGGTTGAGGTTACTATAAAAAAGCGTCCCCCTTGAAATAAAAATCCACCTGTGAATCACCCTGTATACGAAAGCAAGAAGAGCAAGAAATCGTCAAACCTCAAAAAAAGCAGAAACTTAAATTTTATGTGCATTTTAACGTACCAAAACTTGACTTTAAATTTAAAAAACCGTTTTTCTAACTTATTTAGATTTTAAATGTTTTTTAGTTCTAAATAAAAATTGAAATATTTGATTGATATATTTATTGGATCCATAACAAAACAGCGCAGGACAAAATGGCGCAGACAAAATAGTTCAGGACAAAAGAGCGCGGGTAAAAATGGCGCGAGGACAGAATGGCGCAGACAAACATTTTGTTGGTTAAAAAACCAAATTTTTTAGGTAACCATTACGAACAAGTATGACATTCTGACAGATTTATTAAAATATGGCCAAAGAAAAAAATATATACCACACGCTCCCCTATGTTTTTCATTTCATCAATAAAAATTTGAAACTATTCTTGCATTTAAGTTTCTTTTCAGGAATAAGAATGTAAAAGTGTGCACCTTGACCGCATGTGATCTGTTTTGGAATCCCCAGAAAGTTCTTGATTTCGGCTACGCCTCGAACGAATATTTTTGATTCGGTCAAAAAATAAATTTACGGCCTTGCTACACAATATTTATTTATGTACCAAGGCCGTAATGTTGATCTTTTTCGGCCGAATCAGAAATATGCGACAGAGGTACACACATTTTTTAGGCTCATGTCTCAATTTTTTTACATTCTTGGTTTTGAGAAGAGGCTTAAATACAAGAATTGTTTCAAATTTTTATTGATCGAATAAGAATCCATCGTTAACTAATAAAATTTGTACAGTATTAGTAACAATCAGTACGATAAACCTGTGTTTATAAAAAGCGACAAAAACGTGACACTTTAGGGATGTTAGTAAATCCGTAAAATATTCGACCGTTCTGAGATATTGTACTAAATAATCTCTTCCCAAATTGATGTCATATGTGCGGTGGAAAGTGGAAAAAGCAAACATAGCAAACGACCCCGGTAAGCGAAGAACAACTCGATACGCCCAGTTAATTGAGTTCGCTTATAGACGAAATGCAAATTGTTCATCGAGATCCTTTCATGTTGCACTAGAAGGAGAGAAAAGCCATTAACGTGTACGTCTCATCGAGCGAATGATTAGATTTGTCGAAGGATATTATCGGACGGGTACAGAGCCGCAATTAAATTTGGTCGAGTGGTCTCTATGGAACGGCGCTGAGCAAGGGATTCAGCGGCCTATTCGAATGTATTCGAATCCCAAAGTACATATGTCAGCCACTGGCACAGCCAGGAGATTTTAGTTCTAGTTCATCCATGTGGAGATGAACACTTTTTTTGTCTTTTTTAATTTCTATCACGTTTGTGTTATTTAGTCAACCCGTTGTCTTTTTTGTTTTGTTGATGGAACAACTGGATATTTTGGTTTATAGGTCACCAATGACGATGAATGACATTCCATGCATTATATTTAACCGAAAAGGAACACTATTAAACAAAATGTTTTATTTAGAAATGTACCGATATAGAAAATTACGTGTCTAAATTTTAATATCAATATTGTTAAAATTATTTGTTGAAGGGGAGTCCACGAGGATGTTGGTGGACTGAATTTAGGATTTTTTAAAAGAAGTGAAGAAATTTTAAAAAAGTCAGAAGGTTTGAAGGAATGTTAGAAACTGTTGTTTGGAAAAAGTTAATATAATTTTTTAATTAAAAAACCGACTTCAAAATCGTGCAGGTGCCCTTAAAAACAGATTTTTGATTTTCTCATAGATCATCAGATCCTGACCAATGGTATATGGAACCTCTACTGAGGTATCCCCTTTCTAATAAAAAAAAGAATCATTGAAATTGGACACCGTGTTAAAGAATTGTCGCTGAACATGCATAAAAAAATATTACGACGAATTGAGAACCTCCTTTTTTGAAGTCGGTTAAAAATAAAAAATAAGTGACAGTATTCCAGTAATGTTCAATTTTTCTTCAAAAACAAAAACATTAGATTCGATACGAGAAACTTCTCTGAAACATCGGGATTATTAGAATATTTAGCAACTGTGTAGCCTACACGTAACGGATGTTAAGGCAGTGATAGAATGTTTATTTTAAGAAAATTCATAAGGTCAGTAAGGCCAAATTGAGTATGTCTATTTTTAAATCACTTCATGTTAATTTATTTAAATTATTCCTGGATTGTGTATTAAATAAACACTGACGAGTTTTTATATTGTAAATCCTACAGCCTCATTTTTATTAGTGTCAATAACTGGAACAAGTAAAAACAGTATTTTCCAGTTATTGACAACGAAGCAAATGCTGATAAACAATTACTATCTAAAAAAAAAACAGCTTTTTGGGTCCAAGAAGTGTCAATAACTGGAACACGTTTTTTGTTATGGCTCCTTATTCACGATCTATCACAAAAGAGAACCATCGTGTGTAGGGGCCTATTTGTCAGTGATCGGCAGTGATTGTCGGTAATCACAGACAAATCAAAGATAATCGTCTGTAGTTGATTTTGTGTCTACACAGCGATCTCACAGTTTGTATTTGAATGCGGTACGTACCAAAGAAGTAATTCTTGAAGAATTTACAATGGCGGCGTGGACTAACAATTAAAAGTGTGAATTTATAGAACTGTATCAAGGCGAGCCAACGATTTGGAACTTGAAATAAATGTAAAAATCACAAAGAAAAAAATAAGATAAGTGTACAGAGTGTCTGAAAATTGCGTGTACATGGAGCTACCAGAGATTTATAGGTAGCAGTAGCTGCAACTAACTCGTCATCGAGTTTCATCTTGAACAATGGACAGATCATGGACAATCATTTAAATGACAAAAAAAATCAAAAACGAAAAGCAATATAAACAAAATTTATAGTAAAAATCAAGCTCTATAAATAAATTGGGGGTTAAGGGTTAAAATAATAAAAAAATCCTAACTAAACAACGAACAATATTATCAACTCAAAATGTTTGGCAAAATCAAGCTCTATAGGGGGCAAAGCTGTTGATTTAAGAAAAATCTGAATAAAATGGGGCCAAAGGGAAGTTAACATAAAAAAAAAAATAGAAATCAAAAACCAAAAGCGATATCAACATGTTTAGTTAAAATCAAGTTAAGGGAATTAATAGATAAATAAAAATGGGGAGATAAGGGGGGTTGAAATACTGGAAAAAATCCTAACTCGGAAACAAAAAAAAAAATATTGTTACGCAGCACCCTGCAGTAGCCTGCGGCTATTATAGGAAACGTAAAGGTAGAAAAAAGAAGTGGAATGTTACTCATCGCCCTACAGTGTGATGCGGTCGTCATAAGTAAAAGTACAAGTAAAAGAAGATAGAATATACCAGAAATGTCATTACCCGTCAAGAATATTCTAGACGACAGTTCGAGAAGGTTCGCAAGCTATATAAGGATGATCCTGGCGTCAAGTTTTCAGTTTTTATGATAAACGTAACATGTTAATGTTATTAGTTGTTAAAGTTGAGTTGAAATAAATTGCGATACCAAAAACCTGTGTAACAATATCAAATTGAAATCTTCAGGAAATATCGTACTTTGTTTCACTTTCTGTGGATGAAATAGCCACTAAATGTGAGACCTATATTGGAGTATCTAAGCATTATTGAAGAAGATAGTTATTGGAGAAGTCTCACATCCAAAAAAGCCCCCATAAAGAAACAAAACCTTTATCGAAACTTGGGTAAAAAATGTAATAAGGCAAATGATACATTTTTTCTTTCGAAATGAAATTCCTACACTTAAAAAATCACACTCAGAAATAGAAAATATCCCCACTCTTCCAAATATGTATTTTCATCTGCAAAAAATATTACATGAATAAAATTTTCGTTACAACAAACGTTGCAGAAACAGCTTTTTAACAGAGAAAGATGAATTAATTACGTGGAGACATAATTATTTAAGGAAAATAGCGGACGTTAGGAATCAGCGTAAACAGGTATTTTATTTAGATAAAACATGGGTTAATGCTGGACATATAGTAACAAAAATTTGGCAAGATACCTCCATCAAAACTAAAAAATAAGTCTTTATGTAACGGGTCTCTTGTGGATTAAAAAATCCAACAAGAAAAGGAAATCGATTAATAATAACTCACATTGGAAGAACCGACGTATTTTTGCCAGATGGTTTATTAATGTTCGAGTCAAAGAAAACAAAATCTACCACGAAGAAATGGATGAAAATTGGTTACACAACATTATAAAAAAAATCCAGCCAACTCCGTTATTGTTTTGGATAGATAATCCATACTATCACAGTCGTGTAAAGGAGGCATTACCTACAAGATAAAAAAAAAAAGATATTTCAAAATGATAAAAATATTATCAGTCCTCCTAAATCCTTGAAGGTAGAATTACTCGAAATAACAAGGCAACATAAAACAAATTCAAAAAATATATTATAGACGAGATGGCCCGAGAAAAAGGAACTGAAATTCTCAGATTGCCTACTTACCATGCAGAGTTAAATCCTATTAAACTGATCTGGTCACAATTAAAAGGTTATGTTTCTCGAAACAATACAACATTTAAATTTGTTTTTAAATGCAATTTTAGATGTAAATGGAGAAACATTGGAAAAAATTAATTGATCATTATCATAAAATTCATTTTGGAAAGTGGATATAGCAATGGAAAACTTAATAGACCCTATAAAAATAAACCTCAGAAAAGACAATGACAATGTTACCAGCAGTTACTGTTGCCAAGAGATTAAAAAAACTAATCCCATTAACAAAATATAATCCTCCTTGTTATTTATTGGTTAAATTTAATTCGTTCAATGTTAAAGTGCAACAATTTTGTCAGAAGCATAAAGTTTGTTTTATTTTTTGTAAATAATATAACTTTTTTCATTCAAAATTTAATATACGAATTGCGTATATACCATTTTATATGCGTGACCTTATTTATATCATAGAAACTTATTTTGCAAAGTACGCCTATGGAATGTGACGTTATAACCCTACTTTTACTGCACTCCTATTCAGACTATAAATTTATCAAATCTCATGTTATTTTTATAATTTAGGAACGGAACAAAAAAAAAAGGTTGTAATTTTACATAAAATAAAATTCTTCCAACTGCGTGGGGTAGAATTACAGGGCATCAGACAAATACAGGTACACAAATTTGTTAAAAATTAAATATAACAATACATCAAGAATTTGAATTTTTGCGAAGAATAAAACGAACCGATTCCTTAGAAAACCGAAACCTGTAGAACTCTGTATCTGCCCATTTATTGAAATATATAATCGAAAACATCGTCAATAATAAATGAGATGACAAGTCAAACTATTTCTTTCTAACGGCACAACATATGTCAATTTTTTTATCGTCAACTTTGAATAACTTCAATATCGCGTATATAAAAAAGAAGCAAAGTTAAGTAACTATCTACGATGTTTCTAATCAAAAATTTAACAAAAGTGCCTGAGGTTTGAGTGAACCACTCTCGAAATACTGGTACGTTTAACTCGAAATCCCCGAAATTGTTACAAATTCTCTCGAAATTTTCGAAATTCCGAAATCATGGTCGAAATCAATGTTTTGTTCAGAAACATCAACGAGGCAGGTGGTGAATCAAAACAAAGTGAAGAGCCCCCACCCAAAAAAAAAGGTTTTTCTTGAATATGTCAAAGAAGCCAGAACAAACCATATGAATCTTTGGTGAGTTCCGAAAAACGGGTACGTTTTGGCCTTAATGTTTAGTTTATATCAAATTGGCGTGTCAATCTGGATCATGAAAAAAAAAAATCAATGCCAAATAAACAAAACACCTAGGGAATTTTGAATTGAAACCTATACCAGATTTTTAAGGCTATTTATTACCTATTTAAAAATTGTTTCCACCTCGTTTTTTAGAAAAATCAAGGTGCTCTGCTAGTTTCGAACAAAGTGTGTCAATAATTTCAGTATAATCTAATTAATCATTGAGACACATTTACGTGAGTCAACTCTGAAGCATGTAACTAAGTGAAGTGGGACACGCGGATATTAATGTAAATGATAACGAGTTTTAATATATTATGTAGAATTGGAACTGGAAATATTTCAGTTGAGTAATGGCCATTTATTAGTTGGTGAAATGTTTGAATTAGAAAAAACTTTGAACAAAATTTCGAAAACAATAGTTCGAACTATATAAAAATGAATGACAACACTATAAAAGTTTAAATCGAAAATACAAGAATTGGAATGACAAAAAAACAAGAGTTTGAAATTGAAACGATAGAAATAAAGATGATCGAAGGTACAAATGTACATAAGCATTTGTTTGAAACTACAAGCATTATACAGTGTGTGCCATAAAGTTAAATCCATATGGGGATTTGTTTAATAGTACGATTGAAAAAATTCATTATTTTTGAAAAATTGTTCAAAGATAACCTTTTTTTATTCCTAATAGTTAAAAAAGAATCCCATATGAATCCAACTTTGTGACACACTGTATTACGAAATTAGTAAATTATTTTTTTCATTTTATGTACAATTTTTTGCGAAGCAACCCGTGGTTAGGTATAAATTACCTTTTTTTCAGCAGCCTGGAGCAAACGCAAGTTATATTAGGTTTGTTCGTAGAGACAGTTTCCAAAGGTTGATGAATCTTTTATGATGCGCATGCGCGATTTCCAACGGTTTGGGATTTATTTTCATTTTTATGCTTTGCGAACGCATTGTATACGGTTGTGGATTCTTCTCTACATATCCTCGTGAGTTAGATACAGATTTAGTAAACGGACAAAAAATAATAAATTATTTGAAGTTTGACGTATGTCATAGAATAACCAAGTATGTGTTTTGTTCATGAAATGCACCCCATTTTATCAATATATTTTACTTTTATTACCCGTCAAACACATAAACAGACATGAATTTCAAGCCAAACAAATGTCAACTTGTAGGTTATTACAAATATTTCATGTAGACGAACTAATATAAAAAAATTAACATGTGCTCTACATGTAATAGATACTTAATTAGGGTGCTACTGTTTCCTTTTTTTTTTCAAAAATTATCTACGTAAAAGTATCTTACGTATATTTGTACTGAATCATCATACAAACATACCGTGAACAAATATAATCAGTTAAGATACATAAGGTGTTAACCGTCACAAATACAGATGATAAGGATAATTTCAATCTTCAATAAATTGAATAAAAAAAAACGGATTTTATATTTTCTATATTGATTTGTCCTCGGATTTGTCGAATTTTTATTTTTTAAGCTCATTTAGGGATTATATCACAAAAACGCGGTAAAAAGATTATAGTTTTAATTTCCATTTCACGTTAATATATAATACGAATTGATTTTTTTTACATGAAGAAACCTTGAATTTAAAAGTATGTTAATGATAAGTTATTGAAAATTTAAAATTTATGTTCCCTTTTTATAAGTTAAAAGGAGGTACACAGTAAATAAATAGTATTTTGGAGAATATGCTCTTTTTTGTTTGGCAACCATCGAGATAGAATGAAGTAGAGACGACAGAAAACTACTATTTTGCGATATGAGAGTGAAATAAAAGTGTAACCAAAATGGCGACTTACAGTCGTACTTCGATTTATTTGAAATTAATAATTTTATATAGTGTGTCTACTTAAGTTGGAACCATATGGAAAACATTTTTATTATTGATTTTAGGAAAAAAAGTTATTCTTGATAAAAATTCCTGCATGACCCAAAACTTAAAATACAGTCATCAGATATCAAATTTTTCAAGCCGTATACGAGGTTTGTCAAAAAATATGAATTTTGCTCAAGAGTAAAGTACGTTTATTTTTTTACAAAATCGAAAATTTTCATTAAGAAATTTGCTAAATTCTTCACAAACATCAACAAAAAGAAAGCGCATCATGTTTATAGTAGCTAACGTAATTTATAATGTTTTCAGATATTTACAATCAATGTGTAGAGTGTAGAGTTTATAAAAAATAAGAAAATCAGATAGATCGGTGTAATTGCATATTTGAATGTAATATTCAATTCTAATCAACTTTTCTTAATGAAAATTTTCGATTTTGTCAAAAATAAACGTGCTTTACTCTTGAGCAAGATTGGCGGAATGAAAATGGTTTTATATTTTATATCATTAAATGAAGCTATTTAAAAAAAATGGCATTTATTCTGACCAAAACTTAACAGCTCCACTAGCTTGGGTTTGACATATAACGCAAAAAAGTAATACAAAGGTGACATGACGTCATTCACAGAGTGATTTCCATTTGCATGTCAAAATAAGGACTGTCCACAAAGCGCAATATCCTATCTTTAGGTGGGTATATCGTAATATCCATAGACACATATTATAATACTTCTTAAGATCCGGAAGGGCAGTAGATGCTCAGTAAGGGTATTCGAATCAATTCAAAATCATTTGAAAAATTATACTATGCTTTTTTTATTGTCAAAAATGACTTAAGGTACCATTTCGTCGGCTTACTTTCAAAACCTCCTAAGTTCGTTTTTACTGTTTTTGATACAAACAGATTTAAAATATTATTATTTAACATCCTGCAACGACTTAGAAGGTTTCAATATCTCCAATGGATGTTGCTACAATCAAATTAAAACTGAGAAGATTTTGCAGGATGTTAAGGTGAGTACAGCACCCCCTTATAATTTTCGGACAAGCATATTTCAAAAAGTAATTTTTTTTAAAAGTTAAAATTTTGGCATAATAAATTAGGCAATAATATCTAGAATATGCTTATATTTTAAAATTTTAATTATTTTCAGTTTCCAAGAAAAAAAAAATAAAAGGGCTTTAAATTTTGAAATATCATAATGAAAATAAATGCATTCCTCAACAGCAGTATTATTAATATAATCCCCAAATTTAAGCTCTCAATATCTTGTTAATGATTTTTTAAAATTCGCCGAAATATGTGGCTAAAACGCCTCGTTAAGTGCTGCTTTCTGGTCTAACGCGACTGTAACTATCGTATCGTACACTCTGAGTCATCATTCGTCTCTTGCAATGATTTACACCAGTTTAAACCAGAAAATAGCACTTAACAAGGCGTTTCAGCCACTAATTTCGGCGAATTTTAAAAAATCATTAACAAGAGATTAAGAGCTTAAATTTGGGGATTATATTAAGAATAGTACTGTTGAGGAATGCATTTATTTTTATTATATTTCAAAATTTAAAGCACTTTGATTTTTTTCTTGGAAACTGAAAATAATTAAAATTTTAAAATATATAAGCATATTCTGGATATTATTGCCTAATTTATGCCAAAATTTTAACTTTAAAAAAAAATTACTTTTTGAGATATGCTTGTCCGAAAATTATAAGGGGGTGCTGTACTCACCTTAAATAATATTAGTAAGCCGACGATTTGGGAAGGCGAGACAGAGACCGACTTCAAGCGACAGACAGCAAGCGGCAAATCCTACTGTGCTAAAACTGTTGTCATCCGTCGCGCCTTCACAAATGTGTTTCATATAATTACATATGTTCAGACGTGAAGAGACCATTTTCGGTCTCCTTCATTGTCGTTTTACACTTGAAGTCGGTCTCGGTTGCGCCTTCTCAAATGGTAACTTTAAGGATTTTCTTTAATTTGACTACACTACTGGACTTATAATAAACATTTTAAATAGAAATTACATTAACAAGTTACCTGCAGAACATGTTTTTAAAAACTTTCTATTTTGAAAGGTCTTAATGATATCGTCATAAAACTTCCTTTTTGGCTGACTTTATAGGAGGCCGTTTTTATATTTTATGGAATATATCTGTTATTTATGTTTGGAGAAGAAAATTGTTCAAATGAAAGTTACTTCTAATATTATCTATAATTTTTGTTTTATGTCAAAATTTCCTGAAATGGTCCGTATTCGAGAAATTTGACAAAATGTGCAAAATTCTGATTTTTATGAAAATTGTTGGACTAAAAGTTGTATGCGACATCGATCTCTATAATTTTTGTTTATACATGATTTTTCTAAAATGGACCGTAATGGAAAAATTGTAGGAAAAGTACTAAATTTAAAGTTTTCAGTATTTTCTTTTTCAATGGGTATCTTTAGAAAAATGTTTCGAGGTAGATGTATGTGGAAAATGTATATATTTAGTTTATCCTCTAAACATTTATAGAGGTGCTGCAATAGGTTGTACAAAATAACCAGAAAAAGCCTATAATAACTAGATAGGAAAGTCATGTGTTGGACACATCAGATTTTTTATAGAGTACTCTAACTAAAAATGTATGAGGTCGGTTTGACCCCGTACGATTTTTACCCATTTGACAACGACGAGTTCGTATAAGCCTACGAGGCTTTTAAGGTCAAGAACGCTATAGGGGATACACACTTTTGTGAAAAATAGTCCCGATAACAAGAAAAGGCGTAATCGTGTGTTATCAATATCAACTATTCAAAAAAATATTTAACAACCAGGATGCAGATAAAAAAGTAAAGAAAGGAATGCTTAGCATGTTTTAACAATGCCCAAGAAAGATAAATGGAATATTAATAGGTTTTCCCTTTTGGGTCTATTACAATTGTTTGTATTTTTGAGTATCATTTCAAAGAAAAATATTGCACTTTGTCAAAATTAATATTGTCTGACTGTTGTACTATAAATTTCTACAAAAATGAATCAGTTTTCAATAATTATAACATTACAATTTTTAAAAATGCAATACATTATCTTCGGAGTCATATATCCCCGGAACTGCGAAATAGGAAAGTTTCTGACTAGGTCTATTAAACCTTAGAATAATATATGATGAATTACAAAAATTGTTATCGCCATAAATGAAATACTTTGACGTGGCCAAATAGACAACGTCCCGCAGTTGTGCTAGATTAAAGTGACCATATTTTAAAAAGTAAAAAGCGGGACAAATCGACAACATAGAAAGGGGGACATAGAAAAAATAAAATAAAAGATGCATCAACATTAAAATATATTAACAAAGAAACAAGAATGCATAACTATTTATTGAAGACCGTGGCGTAATAGGGTTTACATGCCACATTAAGTAAATTTTGAGAAAATTGAGTTTTAAATTTGTTTAAAATCTGTCAAATATAAATAAAAAAAATATTTAAATATAAATATTACGAAAAATAGCGTCATCTTTCGGATTAGAGGTAAAATAATTTGTATATTGTATCATTGTTAACAGATGTTTTGAACTAAAACAATCACTTCACTACAAATTGTGGCTTGCATCCTTTTTTACACCAAGGGCTTTGTTTATTAAATAATAAAGCTAAACCCTAATAAATTAGTTGGTTATATTTCTTTTTTTGATTGGATACAAAATTATGTTGTATTTTGTTGTCACATCACCATAAAGATTGTATTTGTAGGCGGCTTAAATGAAATATGTATAGATTATTTTTTTAATCGGACAAAAGCGAAACAAAATCGGGACTAGCGGTTTTAAATCGGAACTGTTCCGCCTAAATCTGGACGGATGGTCACTTTATATTAGAAAATGTTTACAAACAATTTTGGATATGTACGTGGTTTAAGAAGATTTTAGACAAATTCAGAAAAGTGGAAACAGTGTCAATAAAAAAGTAGAAGGCAAATTTTTCTATTGAAAATAATAAATCTATCAGCCCGTTGCAAATGCCAAATCAGCAGAGCACCTACGGAATTTTGAGTTAAAACCTATGCCATATTTATAGCCTATTTTTATACCTTATTCAAAAATGTTTTGCTCATTTTTTGCAAAAAAAAAACATGGTGCTCTACTTTCTTCGAACGAAATCAGCAGAGCACCTCGGTTTTTTAAAGCTTTTTTCTAAAAACAACCACCCCATATAATTAAACTATTTTTAGGCTCTTGAAATATACAAATTGCTATTTCTAAGTAATACAAGGTGCTTTATTGGAACAAAATCAGCAGACACCTCAGTTTATTAATTTCTTTTTCTGAAAACAATTACTTTAGTCACATTTTTACGTTATTTTTAGGCTTTTACAATATTATAAAACTTTTCGAAACAATTGCAATTTTTAAATATTACAGGGTGCTTTGTTGTAACAAAATCAGCAGAGTACCTCATTTTTTATTTTGATTTTTCTAAATACGTCTTTATGCCACATTTTTAGGATCTTGTTGACATATTATAAAACTTTTTGATAAAAAGATATTTTTAAAAAATACAGGGTGCTTTGCACCTCGGTTTATTACTATCTTTATTTGAAAACAACTAATTATGCTACATTTTTAGGCTATTTTTATAGTACAGGATCCGGAAGTAAGGGCGACCTTCACCCATCTGTTTAAAGTTTTTTTTATTAAACATGTATTAGAAATTAAAAATTAAAAAAAAAAAACAACTTCAAAAACGTGCAGATGCCATCACAACATCTTAACCAAATTTATATGGAACCACACCTGAGGTACCCCCTTACTAACAAAAAAAGAATCATATGAATTAGACAAGGTGTTAAAGCATTATCGCTAAACATACATAAAAAATGAAGAGTTTGAGGATTTTGTCATGGACCCAATTATTAGATTTTGACCAAATTTATATGGGACCACCCCTGAAGTACCCCCTATCTAACAAAAAAAGAATCATTAAAATCGGACACCCTGTTAAAGAATTATCGCTGAACATACAAAAAAAAAAATATATCGGGACGAACCTCCTCCATTTTTGAAGTCGGTTAATAAAATATTTTTATAAATATACAGCAAATGGGTTGCCTAATAAAATACTGTCACAGCTATTTTTTACTTTCATTTCTGTATACAAATAAGGAAAGTATAGGAATCACGATAAAAGTTGCTTGATATGTTATTCTCTATAATTTTGATTCCATACATGATTTCCCTAAAATTCGAGATATTTGAGGAAAAGTGCAAATTTTGAATTTTGAAGTAACTCAAAAACGGAAAATAGAAATAGAAAAATACCAAATTTTAAACTTAAGCTTTAATCCAACCTGTGGTGAGCTGATTAAATTTTGGACATAATCGAAGCATCTGGGGAATAGTTTATAGGGTGTCGTTTTTTTTTAGTTTTGACAGTATTTTCTTAGGCAACCCATTTGCGATATATAAACATATTTTTTCGATTTTCACCAAACGATACGTCAGTCAACGCGACTCATCGAGCCGGACAATTCTTCTTAAGGTATTTTTATTTCTTCTCTTTTAAGTTTTTCCAGGAAAAACATCCGTCCGAAATTTCTCCTGAGGAAAGTTTGAGGTTTTGGGAAAATTTTGACTAAATTATTAAAATTTACTGACATTTAGATAACCAATATTACTTTCTCGTATTGTTAGTTGCATATGCATCATTTTACTGACAAATAGAACATATTAATTATTTATTCTCAGCGACTTAAAACACTTTCATCAACAGATGGGCGAAGGTCGACCTTACTTAGGATCTTAGACTATTAGGCCCTTGAATAAGAAACTTTTCAAAAAAATTGTAATTTTAAAATATTATAGGGTGCTTTGCTAGAAAGAAGCCAGCAGAGTACCTAGATTTTTTAGTTTTCTTCTTCTGAGAACAACTAAGTATGCCACATTTTTAGGCTATATTTTGACTCTTGATATATTATAAAGCTTATTGAAAAAAATTGCTAATGTACATTGAGGTTTTAAAGGGTTTTTCTAAAAAAAAAAAAAAAAAAAACTATGCCACATTTTTGGCTCTTGAAATTATATAAGTAAAACATTTAAAAAAATTTACTATTTCTTTGCGACATGTTTTTCTAAAGTTGATTTCTAAAAATAATTAAACACCATTTTTAGGTTGTTGAAATATATTAAAAATTTTTCTCTGCTATATTTTATGACCCTAAAAATGTGGCATAAGTAGTTGTTTTCAGAAAAAGAAATGAATAAACCAAGGTGCTCTGCTCACTATTTATTAAAAAAAATTTCATTTTTTTTTTAATATTCCAAGTACTTAAACAGAGGAACTTTGCTGGCATCGTTCAAAGCTAGGAAAGCACCCTGCATATTTTAAAAATACTAATTTTTTCGAAAAGTTTTATATTTCAAGAGCCTAAAAATGTGAGTTATTTCAGAAAAAAAAAAAAAAATAAACCAAGGTGCTCGGCTAACTTTGTTGCAACAAAGACCTTGTATTATTAAAAAAAAGTACCCTTTTTTGAAAAAATTTATATTTCAAGGGCCTAAAAATGTGGTGAGGTTGTTTTTATTAAAAAAGCTTTAAAAAAACATGCTGGCTTCTTTAACAAATTACACAGTATTCTTTAAAAATACCAATCTTTTTCAACAATTTTTATATTTTAAGAGCCTAAAAATTAGTGGTTGTTTTTGGAAAAAAACAGATGCTCTGCTGACTTTGTTCAAAGCTAGCAGAGCACTTTCAATGTTTGCAAAAAAACAAGGAGCATACATTTTTTGAATATGGTATAAAAATATCCTTAAAATAGTCTAAAAATATAGCACAGATTTCAACTCAAAATTCCCTAGGTGCTGTCTTCTTTGGCATCCATTGCAAGCAAGAACCTCCATTAAAATTTATGAGACTGATAAACTTCGGCTGTGCTTGAAACTTCAAAGTACTTGGTCTAAACATTTGCCAGTTTATCAGACTAGTAAATTTTAATAAAATTTCTTCTAACCATCTATCTATTTATCTTCAAGTTACTCCATGAAATATGATTGAAACTATTGTTAGTTTTCAAAATAATTGGTCTAAAATCTCAAATAGTGCACTTCCAAAATTAATTTTTTTAAAGAAATATTTGATGTTTCGATCTAGAAAATGTATAAATCCAATGGAGTAGATTGCATTTAAAATTTTACATTTGGTGTGACCCAATGAGGAGTGTCATACATAATTTTATCAGTAATCTATAGATTTAAAGTTCCAGATGAGCTAATTTGGTGCTTGGAAGAGAAGAGCCGTCCCAGATAAATGCTTAACTGTATAAAACAACAAGAAAAAATTGTATAACAAGTCTATTAAAACGACCAGAAATATAACATTCCTATGCAGGTTTCTCTGTGTGATGACCATTAAATACATAATTGTACAGAATAAATTACCTGTAAATACAGAAATAAATAACACTGTCATGTGTGTAGAAAGCAAATAATTTTTATGTGTAATAAAGAAAATAATTTAAAATTTACAAGATCACATACACTTGGAAATTAGCAAATATCGTCGGTCTAAAGCACACTTATTGTATATCCAAAAACGTATTTTTGGACAATCGCAAATTTAAACTTCTAGAAAATGTAATTAAATGCCTTAATTCTCAGTTTTAATTTGAATTTATTGTAGTTTGGTGGGTGTTGGAGCCATGTTGGAGCTACAATGTTTGTGCCCAATAAAGAAGACTAAAATGCGATTTAATTGGTACCAAGATCGTTATAACATTAAATTTGGAGTTACAATATGTGTGCATTAGATCGACGATATGTTAATTGAAAATAGTAATCTAAAAAGAGACTGAAGCAAAGAATAAGCCACTAGAAGGTGGGTAAGGGTAAGCATTTCAAGGGGAAGTTATAAACCAAAAAATATGTGGTAGGACACTGTTAGCAATGATATGAAGGCCCATCGGGTTTAATAGACAAGATTCACATTTAAATAACGCTGAAAGAAAACCAATATGTAGATAGGCTACATGAGTTTAATGACTTTTAAATTAGCCATATGCATTGAAGTGCAATAAGAATAAAAACATATTCAAATTAGATAATAGGATTTGCTTTTATTTTTGAATTTCAATTGTATAAGACAGTAGGAACAAGTGACAATAACAGAATATCCATCATATAGCACAGATTTGAGCCAAACTTTTCCCACAATTAATCAAAAATGAAGCAATGGTTTCAACCAAAATATTTGCGAGATGTGATAACAGAAGAATTCTAGAATAAAACCCAGCAAACAAAACGGAATTCTATACAGAACCATTAAAAAATTTACTTTTGTGTCAACAATGGCGTTTCAGGTACCTCATAGATACATTCTCCCAAAATGAACAATGAATTTGGTATGTACCCATTACCATTCATCAAATAGGAACCATTGGTTCCTTATTATTCAATTCCGATTAAATTTTATTATTTAGGCGTTGACTGTATTTGATGTCGATCCTGAATGGGGACCTGAATAAAAATGACAGGAAGTTGCTCGATTTGGTTACACAACAAATCATATGTTCATCTATGGAAGTAGAATGCAACTAATACGCCTCCTTAACAAATAATTACGTAGGTAGGTTGTCACTTCTTTGAATAATTATTTCATTATTTTAAAACCGAATAAGTTTATTCAAGTTTCATCATCTCTAAAATGACATGTCTAGAGAAATAAAAAAAAAATGTAAACGTCGTTGTTAATTTAAGATCGATCCCAAATTGTTTTTTGTTAAAAATTAGCAATCAAAACCAAAAGAGGCACTTTTGAGATCGTATTTCTGTATAGGAATGCAACATTTTATTAAAAAACCGTGAATCATGATTCATACTTAAGGAATTTGCAGAAATATCTCATTACTTTTTACTTGTGTCGCAAAAATCGATACCGCTTTCTGACATTTCAGTAGATGAAATATTAAACTGATGAGTTTGCGATTCAGTTATTATGTTATTTAAAAAGTAATTTAATATTTTATCAGATAAAAAGAAATTACTTTAGTTTTTTCGTGGAACTGTCAAATGTGTCATAATGGAGCAGCGTCTTTTGAAGGGCAATTTAGCGGTATATTATAGGTAGAAATATAAATGATATTACAAAAATCTACGTACCATCGTATCGTTCTGCTTGTTCCGCTAATTTTGCCTTGTATACATTATCCTCTCTTTCGGACATTTTGGGATGATTTAAGATTTAATTTCACAGCACTTACAACACAAATTCTTTTACACTTTCCGTACTATCAATATGGCTGCGCCCGCCACACTGGAATCACCGATCGTGATCGAAAATTTCTCGGGATATACCGTTTCTTGACGTCACAAATAGCGCTTAAATTTGAATTTGATCAATTTTTCACCCTTTTGTGAAGTTGAAGAATATTTTATTTTTCAAACTTAGGATGATTATCAGTGACAAATAATTTGATTTTGTTATAAACAGAATTGTTTTCCATGACTTCCTTTGTCTTTAATTATGTTTAATAACGTCAGAGACAAACAATAAAGTGATCAAATAACATATTATGAATCTTCTTTTTATTATACATCTTTAGTAGTTAGATTTTAAATTTAAGAGGGATATTTTACATAGTAATACAATAATAGCAATTTAATTTAATAGAAATACTACTATATTTAAAAAAAATTGTAGGTAGGTTATAAAAATATTTTTGCTGAATAAGTTGAAGAAAAGAGTTTATATTGAGCGTCAATATATTATTTATTTATTGTATATGTTTTTATTATATGTTATAAAATTATGTTTTTTTTTTATTATTAAATTTAAAGTATCTTACGTGATCTTTCCCATCTATTAACGGATAGCTGTAGTCTAATTGTACTTATAGGAAACTGTAATTTCAAAAGTTTAATGTTATTTTTTATCAAGAGAGGAATAAATTTTCATTAATTGGGATTTGATTTTGACGTCATTAATTTTAAAATAGTACTTTTGTGTTTCCGCTATTTTGTAAATTTTCAACTTTTTCATAAAATAAAAAAACTTTCCTATACTTTGTTACTAATAGCACAGCTGCTGTGCTAATAGCCTGGCAAAAAATCGAAGTATGTGCCAGGCAATCACTATTACTTCGTAACTGTATTTTGTGTTGCATAGTACTCACTGATACGCTACCTCAGATAAAGATTTATCTGAAATCCTTACTTGAAAGCGACGCTTGAAAAAGACACTTGGAGACACAGACCTTTTATATATTGTTGAGATGAGTCTTTGTGGTAGAGAGAGGCAGGGTTGGCTTGTGGTTAAATACACTGGGTGTTCCGCAAGATTCTGCCCTCCTCAAAAAAACAATTATTATTTTCCAGCTTTTTTATCTGCTTATACATTAATTATATTCTGCTCATATGCCTATTTAAAAAATCTCTTTTCGCTTATTAACTACATCCATAATCCATGTTTTTCATGTACAATGGAAATGTACGCTGGCGAATCATATCACATATATTATGCGACAGACTACATAAACAAAGCTTACCGATCTGGCAAAAATGCAGCTTAAATACAGTGTCTTGGCGTTATTTTTAAGACAGCCGCAGGGAAGTGAAACGAGGAGCGCGGGCGGGCCAGCTAAGAGATATGAATATGATCTGGCGAGCTTTTGTTAAGTCTTCCACTGGTCCGCTTTGGACTTATTCTCAGCTATGAAATGAGACTAAGATACAATCGCCCTCTATGAATATTACTTATTAATAATTAAAATTAATGAAATTATCCTTACAATTTATGTTTGTAATTTTGATACATAAAATGACATTTTTTTTGTAATCGCAGCAAGTGTCAAAACGATCTACTTTACACAACTAGTTGCATAATGTTGAGCAATATGAAACTGGTTTCGATAAATTAATTATGTCACCAGTTGTGAAAAGAAAACAAATGAGAATAAACCTTTTTTTTAGTTTTAAAATCAGTAATATACATTATTATTGAAAGTTTATATCAACGAAGGGCAGGTTGAATCATAAAAATAGAATTTGGTTAAACTTACAACCTAGTAATAATGTTGTTTTAGTCCTTATTTTCAATTCTAAATAAGCAACTAAGAATTAAAACACAATACACAACAAAATAACCCACCTTCTTGAAATTTAAATAACTTTATCAAATATAAACAAATTACAATAAGTCGTTGAGAATAAATGATTATTATTTTTCTATTTGTCTAAAAAAAAATTAAGTTAATCATATGCAACTAACAATACAAGAAAGTAGTAATATTGGTTGTCTTGATGTCAGTAATTTTTTACCAAAACATAATTTTATAATTTTAGTAGGGTTGTCCTTTTTTGAAGCAAAATGCCTTGTGACTTTTTAACGCTTAAAATGTCTTTTTTTACGGCAAATGTCCTTTTTTTATGGCAAATCTTTTTTTACAGCACATATTTTTGGAAGGGATATGGTTTATACAAAAATATATAAGCTGACTTTTTTTTTAGAAGCTCATCGGTAATAACGAAGATTTTTTTTTGTTAAGCTTGACTTTTTTTTAGAAGTTCAGTAGAAAGATGAGGACTTTTTGTATACCAGAGCCCCTGTCAGCATCGTACTCCTTTTTTCACTTTTTAAAAAGGTGGCAACCCTATAATCTAATCAAAATAAGAAAAAATATTGTAACACACGTAACGAAATGCCGTTATATGTAAGTCGTTTATGCTGCACGACCTCGCTCTGCTCGTCCCGCAAATATTAACTCAATACATAAAATAAGGCATTACGCAACTGGTTTCATAAATAGCTATTTTGTATATTTTAGAATTTCTATAATAATATGTGTGAAATGTAGATGATACTTACTTTTTCTGCAGTTCGGCAGCTCATACAGCATTTATGCACCAGAAATATTGTACAAGCAATTTTAGACGGAGATATCAAATTATTTCTAGAAATATTTGCTTACAATAATTAATTCCAAAGCCGAAATCCTACGAAGTGTTGACCCAATTAAGACTAACATTAACGTTTCAAATGTATCTACTACACGTCAAGGTGCCTTGGTTATAAGTTGTGATAACAAAGACGATTCATCCAGATTCCAGCAGATTATCAACACCAATTTGGGTGACAAATATGAAATGAAGACTATTTCTTCTGTACATCCGCGCATTAAAGTCACGAACATGTCTGAAAAATTTGATGATCCCATTCTACTGGACTATCTTAAATCCCAAAACAGATGCTGCTTTAACCGCATAAAAGAAACAGTAAACTTTTCCAAGCTGTCGTACAAGTTGACACGGCCACCTATTATAAGGCTATGAAACTCGGTAAGTTCACTGTTGGTTTCGATTTTGATTGTCCAATTTATTGTGCTGTTGAACCACGTAGGTGTTATAAGTGTTGGGGTTTACATCATTTAGCAAGTCAATGTACTAAAGCTGAACCAGCCTGTCCTAAATGTTCTCTTAATCACGAGCTCAAAGATTGTAAATCTAATACCAATAAATGTATAATTTGTACTTATCTAGTAGCAAATCACAATATAAATACTTCTGTCAATCATGTAGCATGGGATAAAGATTGCCATTACTATAAACGAGCTCTGACAATGTTTAAAAATAAAATTGTACCGATACCGTCACAGTAGCAACCATTGAAGGTTTCCGTATCTGGTACAAATTAGTCTTCAACTGTATTACCAAAATGTTAGAGGGTTAAGAAAAAAAATAACTCGTCCATTTAACAATGTTTCTGCTGCTACACAGTATGCGGGCTACTTCTTTACAGAAAGTTGGTGTAACAGTACCATCAATAATGCTGAGCTATTTGATCTTATAGTGTTTTGATGTTTATAGGGTTGATCGAGATTACTACTTAACACAAACTTCAAGGGCCCTTAAAAAAGAATTAAATACAGTTCTGATTGATACATCTGATGTTCATGGGCGTCGTTACACAATTCTATAGGGGGGGGGGGGGGGGCAAAATTTTGAAAAAATTTTAGAATGTTTATTTGTTGGAAAACAAAGGAAATGAAAAATAAAAGAAAATGTTCTTATGATGGATTTAATTTTTCTGTGACGACATGGCTTACTTACAGCTTTTCCAGAAATAACAGAAAATCGCAATTTATTTTTTATTTTTAAATGAAAAAATTTTTTTATTGAAAATTTGAATTTCTGGGACATTTTTGGGGCGTGTATTGAAAATTTTCTGTAACATATTAAAAAAATATATTTTCCAATATGATGGTCACAGAATAATTGAATCAATCAAAAGAAAGTGTTTGTTCCAGTTTTTCAAACAGAACAAAATTAATCAGATATCTCACTGAATAATGAAGATAAGGGGAGTGGAACTTTAGTAGTAACCCTAACAATGTCACTGACCCATTTGACAGAACTGATACTTAAGTTGTCATAACGAGTCTTTAATAAATAAAATAATAATAAACAAAAAAGACAAAAACTAAAATTAAAAAAAAAACAAGAAACTTAAAGCACATTTTAAAAAAACAAACAGAAGGTGTGATATAAAAGAAAAATATGAACATAATAATATTAAAAATAAAAATTTATAAAAAACAAAAACATAAAAAAACTCACTCAAATATGTCAATGAATACAAAAAAACACTAGGAAAACGCAAATTTTAAATTTCTTTTTTCTCTACTAAAAACATCGATAACGGAAAACATAATTTATTTTTCAATCAGCCTATTTTCATTCATTATTCACTCCGTGCGTGACAGCAACGCCAACTATTTTATGAACTAACGGACGATATGTGCGTATACTGACAATACAATTTTTAATAGAGTTCGTAATTAAGAAATATATATGTAAATTTTAATTTTAAAGCAAGTGACAAAATTATTATTATTATTATATATTTTTATTACTTTAGCTAAAAAAAGTCAATAAAAATCAATAATAAAACATAGGCAGGTATTTACATTTTATCCTAATTAGAGATCTTGCCTGAGCATAATAAGTTGTCATTGAAGAATAGGTTAAATAATGTCAAAATAAAAATATTATCATTATATAATAACGTAGAATTAAAACGTAATAACAAAAATAATTGGTATATTTGCGATTGTAATTTATATTTTCTTCATTTTTAGTCCATCCATTAACCTGTGGGTTAATGGATGGTTTAAAAAAATAAAAATTAGGGTATTTATAAATAATAAAGGTATAATTAAAGTAATATCAGATATTAGTTTTATTTAAAATTTTAATTAACCCATAGAAATTAATGAATAAAACTGGTTTCCTATGAATAAGTCACAAGATTGCATATCAGTCATATACAATAATTAAAGGCAGAAATCTAATCATTTACTAAACTTTTAAGATTTAAGGGATGTTAAAAAATATCATAAAAAAATAATTGCTTAGTTATTACAAAAATAAAGGTTTTTTGTTCTTATTATACAGCTGTCCATTTATTTCTTTTATTTAATTTCGATTTTGCTACTGAACATTCATATAATTTATAGTCTTTTTGCTAGTATAATTTGCAACATAGCAACTCCGGTTGCTCATTTTAATGTTTTTACCTATTTTTTTAATAAAAAGTAAAATGTATAGGTGAATTTGATACGCCAAAATTACAAAATATCGCCCTAAAATACTCGAATTATCCGCAGCTTGCGCTAGTATCGCTTTTACTTCTCCTACCATGACTTCGCACTGATCGAATAGACCGCAGCTATGTTTTAACATGCCTTAGCAGTGTTGCCAGTCTAGTACAATTGTACTAGATCTAGTACATTCTCTGAGAATCTGGTACTCTAGTACACTCGACACAATATCTAGTACTTTTTTCAGCGTATGTTTCCATTTGAAGTGTAAAATATATTGGTCAAAAATTGCAAGAGAAATTAAAATATGTAGTTGTTAAAAATTACTTCAGAGATAAAATAGTAGATATTTGTCGAGAGATAAAACATTGTTTAAAAATTGTACGAGAGATTCAACTATTGTTCAAAAATGGCTTGAGAGGTAAGAAAGGGTGTTAAAAATTGATCAAAGTATAAAATAGTATTAGAAATTGCTTAAGAGGTAAAATATTGTTCAAAAATTGCTCTAGGGATAAAAATACTGTTAGAAATTTAATGAGAGATAAAAATATTTAATAATTTTTCCAGAGTTTAAATAGTATTATAAATTGTTAAAATCGTGTTCAAAAATTGCTCGAGGTAAACTATATAGTATTACAAAATGTTAAACCCTTGTTCAAAAATTGCTCGAGAGATAAAATACTATTGAAAAATTTGTTGAGAAATAAAATATTGTTCAAAATTGACTCAAGAGATACCTACTATTAGAAATTTCTCGAGAGATAAAACATTGTTTAAAAATTCCTCGAACGATAAAATACTATTAAAAAATGCTCGAGAGATAAAATATTGTACAAACATTGCTCGAGATATAAAACATTGTCAAAAATTTATCGAGAGTTATAATATTTTTATAAATTTGTCGATAGTTAAAATATTGTGCAGATTGCTAAAGAGATAAAAAAGTTGTTAAAAATTGCTCGAGAGATAGAATAATGTTAGAAATGTATCGAATGATAAAATGTTGTTTAAATATAGCTGAAGAAAAAAAAAAGGTTTAAAAATTGTTCTAGAGATAAAATAGTATCATAAGTTATTAAAATCTTATTCAAAAATTACTCGAGAATTCAAAAATACTGTTAAACATTTCTCGAGAGATAAAACATTGTTTAAAAATTGTTAGAAAGATAAAAAATGTTAATAAAAATTGCTCGAGAGATAAAATAATAGTGTTAGCAATCATTAAAATTTTGCTAAAAAATTGCACGAGAGATCAAATATTTTTCAAAAATAGCTTCAGAGGTAAAAAAGATGTTAAAAATTGCTCGAGTGATTAAATAGGGTTAAAAATTGTACAAGTTTGAACAAAAATTTCTCGATGGATAAAAGAGGTTGTTAAAAATTGCTCGAGAGATAAAATATTGTTAGAAATTTGTTTAAAATTGTTTAAAAACTGTTCGAGAGATATAATATTATCAAAAGTTGTTAAATCTTTTTCAAAAATTGCTCGAGAGATAAAATAGTGTAAAAAATTGTTAAAATTTTGCTCAAAAATTGCACGAGAGATCAAATATGGTTCAAAAATAGCTTGAAAGGTAAAAAAAAAGCTGTTAAAAATTGCTAGAGTGATTAAATAGTGTTAAAAAAAATATTGTACAAACATTGCTCGAGAGATAGAATACTGTTGGACATTTATCGAGAAATAAAATATTTTTTAAAAATAGCTCAAGAGATAAAAAAAGGTTTTTTAAAAACTGTTCGAGATATAAAAATAATATCAAAAGGTATTAAAATCTTTTTCAAAAATTTCACGAGAGATCGCAAATATTGTTAAAAAATAGCTTGAAAGATAAAAAAAACTATTAAAAATTGCTCGAGAGATAGAATACTGTAAGAAATTTATCGAGAGATAAAATATTGTTTCAAAATAGCTCAAGAGTTAAAAAAAAATTAGAAACTGTTCGAGAGATAAAAAAGTATCAAAAGGTATTAAAATCTTATTCAAAAACTGCTCGAGATATAAACTAGTGTCAGAAATTTGTCGAGAGATAAAATATTGTTTAAAATTGTTGTGTTCGTGTTCTCTATAAACCTTTTTTGGTCTTTAATGACCATACTTCATAATTAGATAAATCTGATAATTTTATAGAATCTAGTACATTTTTATGAAATCTGGTACATTTTTTAGATAAATCTGGTACATTACAAAAATATATTCTGGCAACACTGTGCCTTAGTGTTCCAAACGTTCTTTCGATTAACTTTGTCGTTGGTGGAAGAGCCATAAATATTTTTTAAACCATTTTGTTTGTCTAAATAAAATTCACAATATTTGGACGCTATATCATCAATGGAGAGCTCATTGTGTGCAGAAAGCTCTTTCGTATTCCAGTTTGGTATTCAGCTTCAAAATTGTCGATTCCAAATTTTCATTTTGTTATCGGTAGTGAAAAAAGTATTTTTTATGTTTTTTGGATGTACGTGCTTAAGGAAAAACTAACAAAGTCTTCGGAAAAGCGGAACCCAGATATGCAATAAATATATTCAACCTATAATATTTTTCAACTATATTAGCCTGAATATTATTTCTATGCGATTGTTGTTCGTAATGCATATCTTATGCGTTGTTGATTAAGCCGTAAAAGCCAGGGGGGGAGGGGCAACTGCCCCCCCTTGCCCCCCCAAACGATGCCCATGCTGATGTTTGCAGCTCTATTCCAGTAAACAAAATTGATTTTATTCTTGTAAAAATTAAACTCCACTATCAGTGTACCTTTATTTTACTAATATACATACCGCCAGCTTGTTCTGCTGATGACTATTGAGGCTGTGTTCGAGGCGATATCATTACTAAATATTCTTTATGATAATCATCTTCTAGTACTAGGAGACTTCAATGTGCCTGAGTATATTTCTCAAACAAACAATTCTAGCTGCTCGCCTAGATTAAACGTCGTACAATCATTTGCGAATTTTTTTAACTTAAATCAATTCAATTTGATAGAAAATACATATCATTTATGTCACGTATATAAAGCCGATGAAGTAGTCTTAGATGAAGATGATTATCACCACTCTTTGTGTATTGATGTCCCCATTAAAATTAGAGTTAAGAGCTTACAGTGTAAACCAGACCACGTGCAGTATAATTACAAAAAAAAGCAGACTTTCCAAAATTATACAACGCACAACTCAATATTAATTGGAATTTTCTTGATTCTGCAAGCAGCGTTGATGAAAGTGTTCAACTTTTGAACAATAAATTGTTTATTATTTTTGTGACAGGCTCCTGGTTCACCTATAGTAAATCAGCGAGTCTGTGGCGCTCTGAATGTAATTCCCGAATAAGGGTTGCTCAGGCGCCAGTTTTGATATCGCAGTTTGCTCTGCGACCCTGTGGTACACCAGAGTGTACTCAAGGTGAACTCAGTGGAGGTAAAAATAATTCGAGGCGGTCACTGCTAGGTTGCCACTATAGTAGAATAAATAAAAATAAAACACTTATCTCCTTTACACCTCGTACCCTACGGTACCCTTAAGAAAAATAAACGGGGTTGATCGATGAACTTAATCACGGTACACGGCACTAGGTACTGACTAAGGGTGAAATGTTTTCGGCTGTCGGCAATCACGAGAGAAACGCGTACGGCGGCTTGTAAGCGAGGAGAGAGTTAATTCCTAGATCGGATTTAATTTATGCTTTTTCGGTAAAGCAAGATGGAAGATCAGTAGGCCCGAGTGGGAGGATACCACCACCACAGCCGACTGTTTACAATTCAGAAATACAAAAAATGTCCTTTTAGTACCTTGACAATTAAAAGTAGATAATTCATACGAAATCGACACTAAAACTGCCCATTCGGATTTCGGCAAATAAAAGAATATTTTAACCTACGAGGGTACTCGCAATTGTTGAAAAACGGTAATTCTTGGGAAACAGAAATACGGGGGAACTTCTACATGTTCTCAGGCGGAAATTAATTGAAATATACATTTTTAAAATGATCAAAACAATTCTGGTCATACATAAATTCTAAAAATTCTTCCTATTCCATACCCATTACTGTTGAATATAATAATGACTGTTGCTTTTGCAGATCACTTTTCAAGCAATTTCTCCAAGCCAACTCAAATAAATCACTTCATCCACGAATCTACCATTAATTTACCTTTGCTTCACTTTAATTCTGTATCTCAAGATGAAGTTATTAGAGCTCTAAAAAAGCTTAAGCCCAATATGTCAATAGGTACTGACCTTATTCCTTCGTTTCTTTTAAGAGACTTGTGCACTAATTTTGGCCACTCCGTTGAAACATATTTTTGATTTAATTTTGAAAACATGTATTTTCCCTACTGCCTGGAACATTTTCAGAATTACTCCGGTACATAAAAAAGGTAGCAAAAATAATGTTTGTAATTATTTTGCTAAAGTATTCGAAATAATTACTCACGATCGTATTTCCAATCATGTTTCCCGTCTTATATCTTGTGGCCAACATGGATTCATGAAAAATAGATCTACAGTTACAAACCTTAATTGTATGTTCGACACAATTCATTTCGGAAGCCTTGGATAGAAGAAGTCAAGTTGATGTAATATACACAGATTTCTCTAAGGCCTTCGACAAAATTGATCATTCCATCTTGCACCACAAGTTAAGTTCCATTAGTTTATGCGATCAAATCATTCAATTGATTGGTTCGTATTTGTTGGGTAGGCATCAATATGATCAGTTTTTTTTCTGGATGTTTACATTGTATTGTATAGATTTTTAACAATTTTGTATTTATATTCTAATGTTTTGTCTTTCCCACCCAGTAAATGGTGATTACTGTTGGGTGATGTAACAAATAAATAAATAAATAATTTCTTATAGTGGGGTTGTAGTATGTTGTCATCGGGTGATTCTGATACATACACTATACGTGTTCTGCATCTGTAACGTGTGGAGGGTGGGTTCACTCACGGCACTTAGGCCTCACTAGGCCCATTGGGCATCCTCCTAAGTAGATAGCCACCTCCTAGCTCGTGAGCCAGCCTACAGATTTAATGTAGTTGACAACGTCGCGAAGAGGTGGCTCTCTAATATCGGCCGATGTTAGTCAATTCTCGCCGAATACAAATCTAATAAATGAGAGCGTCGGGCAATCGTAGAGGATATGCTCGATGGTCTCATCTTCTTGTTCGCATCCCATGCAGAGGTGCACTTTCTGACAGCCCCATGATACGGAGATGCTTCCGAAATTGGCAATGTCCAGTCAGAATGTCTGTGATAAGTATTAATTGATTGAGACTCTGTGATTTTATTTGTTTAGTGTTAACCTTATTTTTATTAATAAAATTGAACATTTTGAGCTCAAACGATAAAAATTTCGTACATCCATGGATAATACATCTATCCAAAGACCAGGCCGGACCCAAGCTTACGGCGCCGGCCAATTAACAGGTAAACAATTGTAAAAACGTATAGTACCTATAAGATTATTCATTCAATATTCTGTTTCACTCACTTGATAGATTTATCAGGAATACCACAGTTGACAATAATTTTTCTCGAGAGCGGTGTTGTGCTTTAAGTAAACAAAATATCCGGAAAGATATCGGACTAAAATGAATATCTCATAATAAAATTATTTAACTTTTTTATAGTTTATTGATTTCTATGGTTGTGTCTGTTCAATTAAGGAATTATAAACAGTAATCATATTATGAAATACAAATATATACGGATATCATTGGTTACAGCGTACACACTCCCGTTTAAATCTTATATTTTTACGGCCTGAATGTAAGAAATGTGGGAACGCTTTCGTGGGTACAATATTTCTTGGAACATTTTTTAAGCGTTGTGTATTAAATCAATTTATAATCTTTAATTTAATTTTTAAAATTTTCTTTTCTTAGTGGGTCGTAGTGTCATAGGGTCCCGTAGCGTCGATCCAATTCTTACCCGAGTTGCAGCTCCGCAACGATACCCTATGTGTATGGACACCATAAGTACCCCAATTAACCGAATCCGCAAACACTCATTTTTGCAATCACACATATAGAGTCACTCTTACGTCGACACAAGTACTTGTGGTTTTACATCTGACATTCATACTCGAAAGCCAGAAAAGTTATTTTAATTTTTAATATTCAATTCATACTAAATAATCAATCACGAAGTAATCCTAAAGTTCGGAGACTAGTTACTCTTTCTAATGGGAACAACTTCAAACATTCATATTTCCGTATTTCATTTATACCCGAATGAAATATACCTACATACGCAGAAATATTTCAGACATCACAAAAATCCAAATTAATTCGCGTGTCCAAACTATGTCTTATTAATATATCACATCCATGTACAACTCTTCTAACTTTCTAAAAAGTACTTTATCCTCTAATCAATTTTTCATTATTATTCATCCTAAAAAGACATAGTTTAAATTTCAAATATACAGCCGTTGCAAATTTCAAACGATTCCAAAGAGCTTTAGCCAATTACGTAATTGTTTTACTTATGGGCGGAGCCAAGAATTAGAGACATAAATATAAGTGTTTCCCGCAAAAACAGCAGTAGATCTTTAACTTTTCTAATCGACACTGCTCGCTCCGCGAATATAGTGCAATTTCGATTTTCTGTGCGGGTAGTGCATCATTAGCAAAAAAAAAAGGATTACTTCAAGTTTTAAAATCATCACTCCACGATTGTCTGAGTCGATCAACATAAGGGTTTACTAAGGAAAGAGGATTCTAGCAGAGAAATAAGCCGGTATTTTGCGCATTCTCCTCGACTCTCTTGCGATCCTCCTGCTTTTAACGCCCCTCCGTGGGATAATTACATTGGGTGAGTCTGTTCTAATTACGTGGGAGACGAGGAGTACATCGTTTCCCATTTAAAAGTGATAGGGCTGTCTCCATTCAATTTCCCTCCCGCTTGCCGGCATTTTTAGGCGCGGAACCTGTAACGGATTTTCTTTTTTCACAGGTCGGACTGACAGGTGTCAAGGGTAGCAGCCATTTATTTATAGTGTCATTTGCCAATAATATTGTTGGTTGGTAAGAACCTCCGGCTTTTTCTGTTTTCATTTCAAGCTTTCTCTGGCGAACGACCTTGACCTTGTTTGTTTTTCAGCCATTTGGAGACGCCTCGTTATAGTAAAGTGGCTCATTTCTTTTTATTTAATTAACTATTATTTATATCCTATCCTAGTGATTGTCGTTTACTTGCTAATCGACATTCACCTTCCCCTATCGAACCCGCTTGACTGAGGGAGAGGCTTTTATTTTGTTTTTATTATTTCTTTATTTTTAAATAAATTCATTAGTTTAGAACCTTTATCGTCACTTAGTTAACTAACTTAATATACTTTAAAATCAATTCATTTTAACATTTTAACGAAGGGCATGGTACACGGGGAGAGTTCTATGGCTTTTACCCGGTTACTCCCGCCCCAGAGCAAAATGCCACCTTGTGGAGACAGCCGAACTCGGCTATAAATTTAGATGATTTTTATAATTTTAAAAATATTCAAACTAACGACACAACCCGACGGTTTGCCAAATCCCGCCGTCTGGGCCAGAACCTACCCTGAGAGTACCCAATTCGTTTGAATTGGGACTCCAATCACTATATACCCCCATCGAGCGTCGGCCTACACACGGCAAATGTAGGTCAGGGGGAAGTTTCCCTGGTGAAGTGGTTCACAGTGTTGGTGAGTTCGAGGAGTTCTCTACGCTCTCCGAATTATCCACCAGTACGACCATATCTCCCTCACGACCCCTTCTTAGCGAAAGAGCGGGGTCAGGGCAAATAAACAACCTTCACCCGAGCGAGACCCGACGACAGTAGAGAAGATACTGTACAACTCGAGTAAATTGTTCGTACAATAATTTATTCTCTAATAGAAAAAGATAATACAACGAAACGAAATACATTACAAAAAATAAACGTGAATAAATTCAATAATAACCACAACACGAAAACCTTGTGTGAAATACTAATGTTAAATTATAAATTTATTAGTAGAAATTCAATCTCTAAATTAAAGTTTATAAAAAAAATCTTTTAATTCGACAACATATAATGAATTTTATTATTAGTTTTAAGCAAAAAAGTTATGCTTCATAAACCGTTCTGCACGGTCTTAAACCTTCAATACATCCATCAGATAAAACATTTTTTTCACTTATGTACGAGGTTTATAAAAAAATATAAATTTTACGCGAGTAAAGTACCTTTATTTTGAACCATATCGAAAATTGTCAAGAAAAGTTGATTAGAATAATTCAAAACTAGGATTAGATATCCAATATTTTCAATCTATCACGAAAAACGATCTTTATTTAATACTGTTTGGCATAAATAATTCCATTTAATTTTGCAAATCATAAAGCTGTTTTTGCATTTTTGAATAAAATTCAAATTTTTCGACAAACCCTGTACATTACTGAAAAAAAAAAATGTTATATACGATGGTTGTATTTTAAGTTTTAGACCATGCAGAATTTTTTATGAAGAATATTTTTTTACAAAACAAAAAAAATTTTTATATGGTATATATATTTTGTTTCACTTAAAAAAGTGAATTATTTTAACTAAACTTACTGATGCAATATTTTTTCCGATCCGGTACTTTATTAAAAAACTTTGGACCTTAAAATAAGTGTGATCTCCGAGAAATTGTTATTTTTTTAAAGTAACATCTATTTCTCTTTGTCTAGTTTTGTACACGTGATCATTCCTTGTAGGTTTCATTAAAATACTTCACTTTTACGTTATACAGGTATGGAAATTGTTGTTTCACACGTGTTTCTATTATACCTAGTCCAATTTATTGTAAAATAGGTCTACATTTAAGATTTCCATTCCTAATAGCGTGTCTTTTAGTACATCGTATTTTATTACTTCAGTCACTTCTTTGTTTATTTCAAAAAGAGGAGCGTCATAAGAAAAAATTTGGGACCCACTGATGTAGATAGAGAGGTCATCATTTATTAACAAACTGATAAATAGTTTTACTTACCATTATAAACATAATTCATGCAAGGGCCAAAACAAAAATAAAACCACATTTAACTGTATAAGCAATATATTTACATTATCACATATTAAGAAAAAAACTGTAAATTTGATGTTGACTCATTTTAAATATTTTTCAATATTTACAAAAAAAAAAAAAAACAAAATAAGTAAATATTAGTACACCGTTTTTTTTTTTTCAACAAACCACTTATAATACTCGGTTATATCCATTACCTGTACAATTCCTTAGCCATACAAATAAATAAAAATTAAAATCGATATGGAACTGGAGAGAAAATGTTGGGAGTTCTAAAATAAATTATAAGAGTGTCTAATTAAAATATATCAGGACACATAGACCAGTCTTGTGCTGCTTTTGCATCCCAGTATTTGCCGTTGTAAACGTAATGGGACACGTCATCCATTTCGTCGTCTTTCACTTGTTCGAACCATACCGGAGAATGCGGTTCTATTAATGATCCTGCAAAAAAAAATTCTATTAATTCAAATCTAAAAACACCCCTTTTCAAAAATAAAACTAAATTGTGAAGGGTATTAAACTGCTAAAATGGGACTATCTTTATAAAAGACAAAATAATAATAATAATAATAAATCATCTGCTGTTCCTTAAGTGGCGGTGGGATACAGTAACAAAGCCTACTCAGAACTCGAGGCTAATAACCTAAGTAGTTAATGCCGATAGCACCAAATTAAAAAATAGAAAAATCTGTACCACATAAATTACCAGTTTCGACCCAAAGGTTATCATCGGGCCTAGAATAGAAGAGTAAGTATTTTCTATCCCATTCTTAACAAAATTCCAAAATAATTGTAAAAAATAACTCCATTGATTTTCCATTTCGACTATAAAAGTAATTAAAGAATAGCTTAAGTTTCACTTTCGATGGAAGCAATATAACAATGATTTAGACTATTTAACATTTAAAATTTCTAATAGACGAGGATTACAAAGAATACTAAATAATTTTGGCAATTTGTAAAAAATAGAGTACAGTGTCAAACTATTATTTATAATTTATTGACTCCTCGGAGGGAAGGGGTGGGCTGTTACTGATTTTACTATCAATTTGTAACACTTTCTTTGACTATTTCTCCTCTGGTTTTGTTACAAGCAGTATTAGTAATTTTTCAATCCCAAATTAATGCCCCATTAAAAATTGAGACACAAAGAATAACAGTGGTCTAACTCCACTTTTAGGGGGTGGGTGGCTCAGTGGTAGAGTCTCTGCCTATGGATCCAAGGGTCCCAGGTTCGAATCCCACCTTTGGCCTGGATTTTTTTATTTAATTTATTTATTTAAAATTAATTCTGATGCCTTGGTAGGATTCCCCACTCGACCATTCACTGTTGGGTTTTAATTAACAGTGCTGTTCCTGAAGTGGCGCTGAGAAACAGTAACAAAGCCTACACAGAACACACATGATTGAGAATTTAAAACACAAACTTGAGACTGGCATATTAGGTATATACACCTAGGCCATAAATCGAAAAAAAAAACTCCACTTTTTTTCATGTAGCTGCCTTCAATTTAAAATGAGTTGTATAATGTATATCTCTCAGTATAAAGTTAGTCTCCATATTTTACTTTTTGTCCGAAATTCCATAATAGTTTTTCAAAATAGAAACTGTTCCGAGTAATAATTTTGAAAACACTTCAATATCTCAAAATAGCCCTATATGGAGATGGACCACTGTTATTCTATGTGCCGCAATTACTCAATACAATATCACCCGAGTTATCATTGCTACAAAAATTACAATCCAACCAATAAGAGTACTGATTCGGATGAATTACCTACATGTTTTATTAAGAAATGTCAAGATTCCTCAATAGAACCCCTATTTCTGATATTAAATAAATCGCTCGAGAAAGGTACATTTCCTGATTAATGGGAAAGGGACTTTGTTTGTTCTAACTCATAAATCTGGAAGAAAAATAAAGTTGAAATTTTTTTTGCGCCAATCTCCAAATTGGATATTTCTAGTAAGCCATTCAAAAGTATTATATGTATGATTTTCTTTTCTATGACCTGAAAAATATTATTAATATCGAGCTTTATTAAAAAACGTTCAGTCGATACAAATTAATTTAATTATATTTTGAAGTCTTAATGACAGAATGATTGTGGAGTTCGGATTCATTCATTTTATTATTTGATGTACATGCATTCAATTTTATTATTTGAACATTCATTTATTATTTGTATCCAGTTATATATCAAGTTCAGTAGTCAGTACCTTTCCTAAAACGCTCTTCCTGAACAACGTCTATCCTACAATATCTTCTATCCCCCGAACGCTGTCAAAGTCCCACGCCTTATTTTTCGACGCTTGCCGTCCCTAAATATTTCCTTCCAATAAACCAGATGGCCTTCAGGTCATACACCCCGAAAGAGAGTTAGGATAGACATCTGTTTTCGATGGGTGAATTTAAATCATTTCAATAGAAATTATAATAATCAATATTAAAAAATATACAAGGTTGTATTAAGTCATTTCAATAGAAATTATAAAATCAATATTTAGAATAATAGAATCAAATCAACATCAACACAGTAGTTAACCAACTGGCGAATTGGCGCTGGTCGTTAACTTCGTTGGTCATCAACCTAAATAAGAAAATAAACATCAACACAGTAGTTAGCCAACTGGCGAAATGACGCTGTTCGTTAACTCTGTTGGTCATCAAGCAAAATAAAATATATCCTGATAGCAAATGAACCTGGTCCGCGTTTGAACGGGACTCAAGTGAGATCTCAGTTTCAACTAGCTGGTATCTCTACTATAATATTCACATTATTAGTGTTGAATATGTTCAAAGGAAATTTTTGAAATATTTAGCTTTCAAATTAAATGTTGTCTACCCTTCAAGAGGGATCGATTATCAGCTACTTTTGATTAGTTTTAACATGGATAGTCTTGAATTTCGGAGAATTCTAGCTTCTTTGATTTCTTTACATAAAATCAGGAATGAATTAATTGATTGTCCTGCTATTTCAGGTAAAATTAATTTAAATGATCCCCGGTATAATAACAGATATTTAATTCTTTATTGTAACAGATCTAGAACAAATATTCTATGTGTAATAACTTTAACTTATATTGTAATTCATCAGATATCTTCACAGATAATTTGGAAAGTATATTATTAATGATTTAGTGATAAAATATATCCTGATAGCAAATGAACGTGGTCCGCGTTTGAACGGGACTCAAGTGAGATCTCAGTAAATAGTAACAAATGTAATATACTTTGCTAATTATTGCACCACATTTAAAGTATGAAAAATAAAAGAGTTTAAACATGAATTTGTTTTATTTATCAATTTGCACCAAACTTTGTATCGAATCCTGGTTTATCTTAATTAACATTATCACAACGTGGATATGTTGGGTATGTTATGTTATGTTGAGAATGGGGTGTTAATACACTGCGACCTAAAAGATCTATTGTGCCCCCTTCTGTCGCCACTGCACTAAGGAAATGTCTCAATGCCTATAGCGACCCTTCCAATCCTATTTTCTCAAGGAAGTGTAGGATTTGAAGTGGCTTCAAGTTAGGTAAATCTCCCTCTTCTATTTGATATCCTCCTAGATATAGTGCCCTTGGATTCTGGAGTGCTGCTACACATTCAGTTAAGATGTGAATGGAGGTTTCGTCCTCCTCCTCACAGAATCTGCACTCACTATCCTCTACTACTCTCTGTTTAATTAGGTGTCCTTTTAGTCGGCAATGCCCGGTAAGGATCCCTGTTACAATACGTAGCCTGTTCTTGCTTAGGCAGATGCAAGCTTCCGATCTTTTCTGGTTATATTCACCCAGAAGTATCTTGGCCTGTCTCAGCCCCAAGAGATTGTTCCAATTATCGGTTCTTCTACTACCCAATTCTTTTTTAATCTCTCCTAATATTATGTTACTGCTGATACCGCAGAACGGCTCAGGTCCTACAAAGGGTGTTTGGGCCACTTTCCTTGCAAGACTATCTGCAATCTCGTTACCCTGTACCCCGTTATGTCCCGGGACCCAAGTGAGAGTAACTCTATTTTTCTCGCCTAGCTCACTCAATTGTTCTAGGCATCTCCAGACCATTTTTGAGCTGATTACGTAAGAACTCAGCGCTTTGATGGCTGCTTGACTATCGGACATGATGATAATCTCTTGTCTATGATAGTTTCTCTCGATGTTAAACTGGATACACTTCTCGATGGCGTGAATTTCCGCCTGGAAGATGCTTGGGTATTTTCCCAAGCTTTCGGAATGCTTGGTTCTCGGCCCATACACTCCTATTCTAGTTCCTTCTATGGTTTTGGAACCGTCCGTATACCACTGAATAGCACGTCTTTCGGTTGCAAGCGCGATGGATTCTTGGCTCCATTCTTTCTTGCAGCCCAGCTCTGTGGTTTTGAAGTTTTTCACAAAACTGTACTTCTTTTGCATTTCATCCTGGGGCATGTCCCAGCTATCTTTAGTCCTGAAGCAAGTAGACTTTCGTCTGATTACTCCGTTCCTGATCATTCTATATCGTGTCCTTTTTGCCACATTCTCTATCATCAAATGTAGAGGGGTGAGGTTTAAGATCACCTCCATTGCGGCCGTAGGACAGGTTCTCATTGCACCAGTAATGCAAACACAGGCTAGTCTTTGTACTTTTGAGATATTAGCTCTCGTAGTAACTAAACTAGTTCTGTTACTCCAGGCTATAGCCCCGTAAGTGATGATTGGTCTCACTATTTCAGTATATATCCATCGCAGTATGTTTGGGTTACATCCCATCGTTTACCTGCAATGTTTCTGCATACCATTAGGGCTTTTGTGGCCTTATTTACTACTTCCTTCTCATGTGTGTTCCAGAGAAGTTTGTTGTCCAGGGTTAGGCCTAGATATTTGACTTCATTTTTCCATTCTATATCTATCCCGTCTAATTTAACGGTTTTGAGATTAAGTTTTCTTTTCCTTGAAAAGGATACTATTGTTGTTTTTGTAGGATTTATACTAAGTCCCACTTCACGGCACCATCTTTTGGTATGTTCTAATCCTCGTTGGACTATATCACACAGGATATTACTAAACTTGCCACTAGCAAATATGACTATGTCATCGGCATAACCTTGACAGGGTATGCCGAGGTCAGTCAATCTGCATAGAAGTTCGTCTACGATTAGGCTCCACATTAGTGGGGATAGAACTCCTCCTTGTGGGCATCCTCTGGTTGTGCAGATGGAGATGGTGTCCTGCCCTATCTGTGTCTCTGCAGTTCTCGTAGATAACAGCTGAGCCATCCATCTGGATGTGGTGTTATCTACTCCTCTGTATGCAAGTGCTCTTTTTACAGATTCGTGTGGCGTGTTGTCAAAAGCTCCTTCTATGTCTAGGAAGGCACACACGACCGTTTCTTTGTTTGTCAGTGCATCCTGGATTACATCAGTCAACTCTACCAGGGCAGTTTCTGTAGATCTTCCTGCTCGGTACGCGTGTTGGCTGTGGTGGAGTGGCACCCTCTCCAGGACTTCTGTTCTGATATAATTATCAACAGCCTTCTCCATTGTTTTTAATACAAAGGATGTGAGGCTGATTCCATCTTCAGAGCAAACCAACAAATCATTAATAATATAATACTTTCCAAATTATCTGTGAAGAAGATATCTGATGAATTACAATATAAGTTAAAGTTATTACACATAAAATATTTGTTCTAAATCTGTTACAATAAAGAATTGAATGATATCTGTTATTATACTGGGGAACATTTAAATTAATTTTAGCTAAAATAGCAGGACAATCAATTAATTCATCCGTGATTTTACGTAAAGAAATTAAAGAAGCTAGAATTCTCCAAAATTCAAGACTATCCATGTTAAAACTAACCAAAAGTAGCTGATAATCGATTCCTCTTGAAGGGTAGACAACATTTAATTTGAAAACTAAATATTTCAAAAATTTCCTTTGAACATATTCAACACTAATCATGTGAATATTATAGAAGGAATACCAGCTAGTTACACTGTATTCAAGCTTAGTGTGGATGTATGAATAGTATAATGTTCCTGAATCCACGACAGTTTCGTATAACAAAACCATACATTTGGTTTGCATCAGAAACCTTCATATTAATATGCTCAAAACAAAAATTAGTCTCGAGTCAAAATTGACACCCATATCAGTGATAGAGGAACAACGTGATAAAACTAAACCATTAATATTATAATATAAATCTGTAGTAGACCTTTTTCTGGCGTATACATACCATCAGTTTACACTTAGATGCATTTAGCATTAACCTATTTTGCATGCACCAATCTGATAATCTATCTACATAGATCCTGCTGAAGCGCTAGACAGTTATACATGTCTAGTACTAATAGATATATTTTAAAGTCATATGCACAAATAAGTCTACAATAATTTAAATGGTGATCTAAATCATCAATAAATAACAAAAATAACAACGGTCCAAGGTTTGAACTTTGAGGGACCTCTGATTTTGTGAAGTACACTTGTGAAGAATAACCGTTATGAAAAACAAATTGCAGCCTTTCCAGAAGATATTACTTACAGAATCTCATCAAGGCATGAGAAAAACCAAACTGGTTCAACATATCAATCAATATCCCATAATCCATTCGGTCAAAAGCCTTTGAAAAGTCAGTGTAATGATATATTGAACAATGCTTATTTAATCTCTAATTGAAGGGCTTATTGAAATAACATGATAAGCCACAACATTAATTTATTAAGGAAACACGCCTTCAAAGGTTAAAATAAACTACTACAACTTTGTTAAAATGCAATCACTTGATTTTTCTGCTAATTACGGTATTTTTTGAAAAAATTTCATTTGGTTCAAGCTTCTATAACTTTATTTTTTATTGTCGTGAAGTCAAAATGACTTTATTTTAAAAAGTGTGGCTTATCATATTTTTAAAATAAGCCCTTCAATTATATCCTTCACCACGTAGATAATGTGAAAGAGCTAGCTATCATTCTGGACTCAAAATAAATTTTTGATAAGTATAATGTAACTAATAAGACACACAGCCAATTGCGTTATATTTTTAGAACTTATTTTGAATTAAAAACCCCTCATATTGTCACAACCTTGTACATGGCCTATGTCAACAATGTTCTCATGTATGACTCTCAGATTCATGAAGAAGGACCAGAGTCATTCTTATTTCAAAAGTAGGAAAAAAGGATATCACACATTCTAAATCCTTCCGACCAATCAGCTTCACATCATTTGTATTAAAAACAATGGAGAAGGCTGTTGATAATTATATTAGAACAGTCCTGGAAAGAGGGCCACGTACGAAGCATGAAGATCTACAGAAACTGCCCTGGTACAGGATAAACTGACAAACAAAGAAACTTTCGTTTGTGCCTTTCAAGCCAAAGAATCTGTCAAAAAGCACTTGCATACAGAGGAGTAAATAGCACCACATCCAGATGGATGGCTCAGCTGTTATCTACGAGAACTGCAGAGACGCAGATAGGTCAGGATACCATCTCTATCTGCATAACCAGAGGATGTCCACAAGGAGGAGTTCTATCCTCACTAATGTCGAGCCTAACTGTAGACGAACTTCTATGCAGACTTACTGACCTCTGCATACCCTGTCAAGGTTATGCCGACGACATAGTCATATTTGCTAGAAGTTTGAAAATATCTTGTATGATATAGTCCAAAGAGGACTAGGACACACCAACAGATGGTGCAGAGAGGTATAACAGAGTAAACACCGCACGAATACAACACTAGTAGCCTTTTCAACGAAAACAAAAAATCTTAAAATCGTCAAATTAGATGGGCTAGATATAGAATAGAATGAAAAAAAGAAGTCAAATATTTAGGCCTAACCCTGGACAACAAACTTCTCTGGAATGTAATGATAGTTTAATTTATTTTTAGATTATTTATTTAAAACACACTATTTATAATTTATTTATGATGTACTAATTAATTTATATAATACTTAGGCACTAACTCACAATTCTAATTTATTTATTACAATTTATCTTTTCAGTCCAATACTTTATTCTAAACTACTCATCCGTCGACGAAATTGCGCTATTTATACAAAGCCCACTCTGTACGAGAAGACTCTAGACGATGTGGAATGTCCTACAATTCCATCTCTATGACTCAACGTCACGTACCGCTTGTTCTGGTATATTCGAGAAGCTTCGGCGGGATACCTAGAAAATTCCGTTGTTTCGAGCATGAGTCGGGTGGCAGAATTCCAAGGTCGCGCTAAACAGGGACGGCTTATTCATTCTCATGACAGGAACATACATAAGAAGGAAGTAGTAAATAAGGTCCCAAAAGGCATAATAGTAAGCATTGCGAGTAAAAGATGGGGATGTACCCCCGAACACACGTGTATACACCAATAGTGAGATCAATAATCACGTAAGGGACTATAGCCTGTAGTAACAAACCTAGTTTAGCTACTACGAGAGCTAATATCTCTAAAGTACAAATACTAGCCTGTTTGCATCACCGATGCAATGAGAATCTGTCCTACGGCCGCAATGGAGGTGATCTTAAATCTCGCCCCTACACATTTAATGATAGAGAAAGTGACAAAAAGCACATGATATAGAATGATCAGCACGGAGTAAATAGACGAACGTTTATTAGCTTCAGGATCGAAGATACTTGAGATATGCCCAAGATGAAATGAGAAAGAACTACAGTTTTGTGAAAAACTTCAAAACCACAGTGCCGAGATGCAAGAAAGAATTGAAACAAGAATCCATCGGGCTTGCAACCGAAATAAATGCTATTTAGTGGATGCTATATTTTTTTTTTTTTTTTAATGGCACTGGATATAACCAAAAGGCCAGACTATTGTAGTAATCCATAAATCTTTAATTGTTTTATCCACTATTGTTACATGATTACATTATTATTATATTTTGACTTACAGCTATCAAAATACCTGAGTTTGTAATTAATTATAAAAAATGTCTATTTTTTTATTATTTGTTTTTTTGATTATTTTTTTTTGTATTATTTTTTTTTGTATTATTTTTTTTTGTATTATTTTTTTTTGTATTATTTTTTTTTGTATTATTTTTTTTTGTATTATTTTTTTTTGTATTATTTTTTTTTGTATTATTTTTTTTTTTTTTTTTTTTTTTTTTTTTTTCATTTTTTCCTTGGTTTCATTTTTTTATTTTATCATTTATTTTATTTTTTCGTTTCAGGTTTACAATATTTTTAGGGTAGCTCAGCTACTTACAATCTTGTATTAGTTTTTTTAACAAATTCATACAATATTTTATAAACTTTAACATCGTTTAATGAAAGCAGAACATCAATGTTTATTGGTAGAGGTATACCAATATTAACTAATTCTAAGTACATTGTGTCAGTATCTAACGAATTTAGGACACACTCTAAAATTATATGATTGAGATCAGCAATTTCATCACAAATTAAACATAAATTATTATCTGATAGACCAAATTTTTCCTTGTAGGCAGGATGCATAGCATGATTACTTCTCATACGACAAATAACTCGGATAAAAGACCTATTTATTTCGTTTTTGAACCAGGGACACTTTGGAATATTAGGTTGAATGTTTTTGTATTTCTTCCCTTTTTCTTCTTTAGAATATGCATCTTGCCAAGTTTTAAACATTGATAATTTAGATTTAGCAATAAAATCTGATTTTGGAGTTTTAATATTTTTATTAGTTCCCGAAACAGTAGCCTTTTTTGCTAGTATATCCACTTTCTCATTGTTACTAATACCTACATGAGATTTTATCCACGCCAACGAAATTTCTTTATTTTGTTCCAAACATTGATAGTTAATCTTAAGAATTTCTGAGGCTATATAGTTGGTAGGACTGGTAACGTTCCATTTTGCAAAATATTCTACTGCACTCTTACTATCAGTAAATATAACATATTTAGATTTATTTTCCTGAAGACATACGATGGATGGTTCAAAAACCATAGGAACTGGAATAGGAGTGTATGGGTCTAGAACCAAACATTCTGAATGTTTGGGAAACTGAGAGAAGTGTATCCAGTTTAACATCGAGAGAAACTATCGTAGACAAGAAATTATCAATCATGTCTGAGCCCTTACGGAATTGGCTCAAAAATGGTCTGGAGATGCATAGAAAAATACAATTACTAAAAAAAAAAAAAAAAAAAAAAAAACGACCTATTTGCCATTTAGTTCCTGCAGCAACGCCCTACCTAGTTACAACCTCGAAATTGGAAATCAAATTGTAGTTTCACCTGCAAGTAAAATTAAATATCTTGGCATAATAATAGACAATAATTTAAGATGGGATCAACATATAGAATACCTTCATAAAAAACTACGCTATATACTATTTAAATTTAAACAAATATGCGGCATATTAGATTTTAAACAAAAAATAGTTATATATAAAAATTTAGTTGAATCTCACCTTAGTTATGGAATAATAGCTTGGGGTGGCGTATCTAAAACTTACCTATCAGCTCTCGAAGTTTTACAAAAGCGATTTCTAAGAACAATCCTTAACGCTGGTTACGACTGCCCTAGCAACGTCTTATACCGTAATAGTAGCATATTTGACATTAGACAATTATATTGTATAAACACTGCAATGATTACATATAAACATAAAACAGAATTGCAAACTCTATGTCATAAATATGCTACTCGAAATAAAGGCGCGTACATTACCCCTTACATGCAAAAGGCAATCGGACAAAGACATTATTTATATTTAGGTCCAAAAATTTATAACTTGTTACCTCCCGATATTAAGGTGGAAACCAGGCTATTTGTATTTAAACAAAAAATAAAATATTATGTTCTTAATATGCCACGGGATGTTGTTCATGATATTATTGAACAATAAAAATGTAAAAAAAAATATATGTATATTATGTCTAAATAATTTTTTTTGTCTTAAAAATATTTTTGTACAATTTTACTATATTTATTTGTGAATGACCACTCACAAGTAGGCTTGACCTGCTTCGTGGTTTTTGTTTCTTGTTTATTTGTGCTTTGTATTTTTTAATATGTATCTTTTATATTTTCAAATAAACATTATTATTATTTACTATTACATAACGGGGTAAAGGGTAAAGAGATTGCGGATAGTCTCGCAAGGAAAGCGACTCAAACACCCTTTGTGGAACCTGAACCGTTCTGCAGTAATACAATAATAGTAGATTAAAAAAAACTGAGATGTAGGAGAACCGATAATTGGAACAATCTCTTGGGGCTAAGACAAGCTAAGATAATTCTGGGTGAATATAACCAGAAAAGATCGGAAGCCTGTATTTGCCTAAGCAATTTATGTGGTACAGGTTTTGAATGTTAGTTTAAACAATACCTCAGTCCTACACCGTGGGACTGAGGTATAGAGCCTCATAGGAAAGAATTTGGCATTATTTTTGAGCAATAAAACTATACAGAGGTATCACTGTACCAATGAAATGCATGTTCGTATTAAAACTTTGATCTCTCAAAAATGTACCTATTTCCGTTGTTTTTTTAATTTCCTTGTTTAATATTAAAGGAACTTTTTTCTTTTCTTTTTTTATTTGTTTTTGCATAGCCATTTCCAAAAAATATATTCAATTTTAATTTGTTCTCTACATCAAAGTAATCATTGTAAATAATATGATCATTTATAAACTTAAACTATAAAAAAATAATTTCCACTAATACTACCACAAAGAACATTTTTGAAAAGCAACAAAAAAAATATTTACCATTCTCAGAAGCACTATCCGTCTCGGCGGCCTGTCTCCGCCGCCTGGTGGCCCGTTGTTTCTCCTCCAATCTGAGCTTCTCCTTGTTCGATTCGTCCCAAAGGCCTTCCTCCATGAGCCTTTGATCGGGTCTCAAACGGGAATCGGTCGGCGCCACGCCTTCCTCGGGTTCGTTCAACTGGGCCGCCAACAAGGTGAAGTTGTAGAACCTACAAACGCAAAATAAGGTATCAGACATTCCCATTTTTGGTTGAAGTTCATTAAACAGTACCTTTCGGCATCCGGCGGAGGATAGCGACGTTTCCAAGCTATGATCGGCTGGCCGGTTTCGTAGATAGAACTATTAATATCAGATGAACCGGTAACTGGTGCTATATCTACTTGATCGTCCCATGTACCGTTGACCACAAACTTTACGTTACTGTCAACATCGACGACCACTCCTTTAACGCGCCTCTGCGAATCCCTAGTGAAATAAGAGTAAGGAATATATTTTAGGATGCACTTGATTCCGGTGGCATTTTTTTTGCCTGTAATTTCCATATCACCTAAAAGAAAAGACAGATTTTTAATTTACCAATGTTTATTAATGTCCTAGAAATATTCAACGATGATTAATTTTGTTTGTGTTAACACGTAGTGTTATTAAATTATATGTTCGAACACAATAAGGCTTCATTGGCACACTTCTAATAATTTTAGTGACTGAAATTTTACGAGAAGAAACACATAAATTTGATAAAAGCTTTTTTATTTTTCATCAAACATTTTGTCAACTATTTAAATTAGTTTATAATCTATTTGAAATAACAAACCAAAAATAATTATATATCAGGAATATTTTAGATGAACAATTTTCGAAGATTTTTGTAAAATATAAAATTTCACCTCTGTGTTACCTCACCTTGTGTCACCTTTAGCTTTAATAACGGTAATAATTATCTGATACATTATATTTACAAACTCTTGAGAAACTTGTGCAGTAAACCCACACAATATTTCTAGACTATTTGCTTTTAATTTTGGAACTGATCTTGCGGATGCTGCATGCAACATTCTAACAGTGAAATATTATTATCATATTTATACCATTTGGTTGCTTTTTTATGTATGACATGCAGTACTATTTTGCAGTTAAAATATTTTTTAAGTGGGCCAATGATAATAAAATTTATTTAAAATAAATAAACAACAATAGTACGTATTTTTTAAATTTTCATATTTTCTACAAAATAAAAAAATGCATTCATTGCAAATCGAACCTCATCGCAAAATACAAATTTAATTTCTCGTTCAATGCTTAAAACACCTGAGCTAACGATGTATATCAAGCAAGTTACCTAATCAAATAGGTGTATTGTAAATTTTTAAGGCGATATTTTTTACAACTTTGAGATGTCTAACGTCTCGTTTGCATGGGTTTTAAACTAAATCATTACAGATGTGATTTTATGATGGTCCAGTCTACCACTTCACAAAATTCCAGCCGGAGGTACAATCGTATCATCTTGCAACAGCGACATCGAAATAGTTTATTTAAAACATAAAAAAAAAAGATGTAAAAAATAAAACAAAAATTTAAAAAAATTCCAAAACTCCAATATTCTCTTTAATTTTTGCTTTTTTTGGCGTTTTCTGAGGAGAGATAGGTATAGGCATTGATTTATATAAAAAAGTAGACTGTAAGGGGTTTTCTCGCCACAGAGAAAACGGTACCTTACGAATGGCGCTGGTTACGGGCGGTTCTCGAGCGCCAGATTTTTGGTAATGGTTTACTCCACAAACTCTCGAAACGGCGTCGAAAGTACTCGGGTAGCTACAGATGGAGATGAAAAATTCCAGGGGTCAAAGGTTACTTAGACACAGGTAATAGTAGGCCACAAGTAAAGGGCTTTAATCGTTGATTGGGCTGGTACAGAATTTATCACTAGCTGAAATATAAGGGGGAAATAAAGTAGGGAATTATTAACCAGTAATACGGCAGGTTAACATTGACACATATATTGTAATTAACTATTTATAACAAAAAAAAAAAAAGAAATTAAATATTTCAACGCCCACCCCAGTTGTGGTGATAGTCAATATAACCCTGAATAAATAAAAAAAAAAGAAACAAAACGGACGGTATTGATTCGCGACTAGTCTCAATCAGACGTCAAAACTAAATTAAAATGTACGTTTCGGTCGCAGAGAAAAAAATTATTAACTTGGCTATTTACTCGGTAAATAACTGTTTAACCGCGGTATCGGGAATTAAACTAAAATGTAGGTATTTTGCTATTTAGGTGAAGAAAAATTAGCTAAACGGTCGAAGAGAGTGCGAGGAGACAGGGACGCGAAAGAATTACTTATAGTAAAGACACGGAAAGTAAATAAAAATAAATTTATACCTGGGGTAGCCTATTATCCCAGAATGAGCTGATCGTCATCACGAGCCCGCTCAGACAGGGTAATGAAGCTATTTTTGATTTCTACAACTTGCAGTTTGCACGAAAAAAAAAAAGCGGAAAAGAAAACTAACGCGGATAGCACCTAGTCCAAGAATGAACTGATCGTCATCACGAGCCCATTCAGACAGGGACAGGATACTATTTAAAGTTATTTAAATTGACATTAAAAGAGAAAAACAAATTATTATCGGATGGAAGAAAATTACTAACGCGGATAGTACCTACTCCAAGAGTAAACTGATCGTCATCACGAGCCCGTTCAAACAGGACAGGACACTATTTAAAATTATTTAAAATTTGCGGTTTACAGATTAACTAAAAAAAAAAAAAATATAAAGCGGATAGCACCTACTCCAAGGGTGAACTGATCGTCATCACGAGTCCGTTCAGACAAGGACAGGATGATATTTAAGATTATTCAAATATACGGTAAAGGAATAAACAAACTATTAAAAGAGGGAAAACGTCTCCTCGAAAACTCCGTTTACAAATATTCCCAACTTAATTACAACGCGGTACTTACTAAACAAAAGTATTTATCAATAAAATCAAATTTAATTCCCGATTTAACGAATCAAAAGAAAAATAATAATTTCTTAATACCGACTAACAATCAAAAGTCTAAAATCCCCGGTTTTACAATATTACAGAATTAAATCCTATCATTTATTATTTTTAATTCAAATTCTATCCCTTTTTAAAGAAACGGTATGATATTTGTCAAGAAATAAATTCAAATGTTTTTAATGAAATCAAATTAAATCTTTTATCTAAACATTATCTATAAAAAAAACGGTAATATTTTTACCAAGAAACAAATTCTAATATTTATTATTTAAATCAAATTAAATCTTTTAACTAAACACTATCTATAAAAAAAAAGAAACGGTATCATTTGCCAAGAAACAAATTCTATTATTTATTAATGAAATCAAATTAAATCTTTTAACTAAACACTATCTATAAAAAAAAGAAACGGTATCATTTGCCAAGAAACAATATCTATTATTTATTAATGAAATCAAATTAAATCTTTTAACTAAACACTATCTGAAAATTTTCCTATTCCTACAAGCTAATTCGGTTTTTAAAATGAAATACGGAGTCAATATCAAACGTAAAAAAGCGGAACAAGGTTTTTTACCTAACGGATTTGTAAATACACGGAAAAAGGAAAAAATATTGACAGTGATTTGATTTCGAAGGCGGCTTATTAAACTCGACTGCTAGCAACCAAAAATTATATCGAACTGATAATTTTAATAACATCTCGGGTCTCGTTCAAACAACTGTCCCTTTCCCAATAGAAATCCCACCTACGCTCAGACCCACCGCGCAGCGAGATTTCGAGTGGCGTTCGTGCATCTGTAAATTAACTGAGGATCGACAGTTCAATCGCGTTTAATATTTATTAAAAATGAAAAATGGAAATAAATTGATTGAGGAAAATTGACTTCATTACAAGACTAAATTTCCTTTAAAATGGTGGGTCAAAAAAGTTTTTTGAATAAAAACGGACTGAAATATAGCCGCTCGAACTTAGCTATGTCACAACATTGGAAAAAAAATTGTGAAATTTATAAATAAAATTATCTTACAATTAAAATGTTATAGACAAGTTTTTACGCGACTGAAAAATAAATATAATCTGCATCAGAATACATTTTATCTACTCTTAAATAAGACCTTAAGCAACTGTAACTTCCACCTTTTCTGCAAACTACCAAAAAGTGAAAAATTGTCTCTTGTCCAATTACAAACAACACGCAATATCACCAAACACCATAGTTTAAAAACACATATAATGCTTATTTTAGAGATTATTGGAGATTCAGAGTAGTTCTTTTGTCTCGTGTGAGGATAAAATGTTCTGCAATCATGACATTATTACTTTCCTATCTGTATACAGATATAAGGAAAGTATAGGAATCATGATTTTTTTCGACCTCGAGTTTTCGACGGATTTTTACGTTTTGAGGTCCCCTGAATCCGTTTTGACTATTTTCGCGATGATGTCTGTGTGTGTGTGTGTGTGTGTGTGTGTGTGTGTGTGTGTGTGTCTGTATAACGCATAACTCATGAACCGATACACAGAAAAACACCAAATTTTAAACTTAAGCTTTGTTTCAGCGTCCAATGAGCTGATTAGATTTTGGCCAGTGTCGGAACAGCTGGGGGGGTACTTTATAGGTGGTCATTTTTATATTTTATTTGGAGAAGAAAATTCTTCAAATAAAAGTTACTTCTAATATAATTATCTATAATTTTTGTTTTATGCAAAATTTTCCTAAAATGGTCCGTATTCGAGAAATTTGACAAAATGTAAAAAACATAATTTTTTATAAAAATTGTTCAAATAAAAGTTGTTTGTAATAATTCTCTATAATTTTTGTCCTATACATAATTTCTCTAAAATGGACCGTATTCGAGATATTTGAGAAAATGTGTAAATTTCGAAATTTGAAGAAAACTCAAAAACGGATAAAGGAAAAAACATTAAATTTTAACCTTAAGGTTTATTTCGGCCTGACGTGAAATGATTAGATTTTGGACAAAGTCGGAACATCTGGGGGGGTACTTTATGGGAGGCCGTTTTTATATTTTATGGAATATATCTGTTATTTATGTTTGGAGAAGAAAATTGTTCAAATAAAAGTTACTTCTAATATTATTATCTATAATTTTTGTTTTATGTCAAAATTTCCTGAAATGGTCCGTATTCGAGAAATTTGACAAAATGTGCAAAATTCTGATTTTTATGAAAATTGTTGAACTAAAAGTTGTTTGCGATATCGATTTCTATAATTTTTGTTTATACATGATTTTTCTAAAATGGACCGTAATGGAAAAGTGCTAAATTTAAATTTTTCTGTATTTTCGTTTTCAATGAAAATCTATAGAAAAATGTTTCGAGGTAGATGTATGTGTAAAATGTATATATTTAGTTTATCCTCTAAACATTTATAGAGATGCTGCAATAGGTTGTACAAAATAACCGGAAAATGCCTATAATAACTAGATAGGAAAGTCATGTGTTGGACACATCAGATTTTTTTTTTATTGTGAAAATGGTTGTATATTAGGCAACTGTAAAATTAATAAACGGGTTCTGTAACTCTTTCCTACACTAATAAATAAGTTGCCGTTTCCAACTAGAATAGTATGTTATGTTGGGAATGGGGTGTTAATACACTGCGACCTAAAAGATCTATTGTGCCCCCTTCTGTCGCTAATGCACCAAGGAAATGTCTCAATGCCTATAACGATCCTTCCAATCCTATCTTTTCAAAGAAGTGTAGGATTTGGAGTGGCTTCAAGTTAGGTAAAGCTCTCTTCTATTTGATATCCTCCTAGGTATAGTGCCCTTGGATTCTGGAGCGCTACACATTCAGTTAGAATGTAAATGAAGGTTTCGTCCTCCTCCTCACAGAATCTACACTCACTATCCTCCACTACTCTCAGTTTACTAAGGTGTCCTTTTAGTCGGCAATGCCCGGTAAGGATCCCTGTTACAATACGTAGCCTGTTCTTGCTCAGGCAGATGCAGGCTTCCGATCTTTTTTGGTTATATTCACCCGGAAGTATCTTAGCCTGTCCCAGCCCCGAGAGACTGTTCCAATTATCGGTTCTTCTACTGCCCAATTCTTTTATAATCTCTCCTAATATTATGTTACTGCTGATACGGCTCAGGTCCTACAAAGGGTGTTTGAGCCCCTTTCCTTGCAAGACTATCTGCAATCTCGTTACCCTGTACCCCGTTATGTCTCAGGACCCAAGTGAGAGTAACCCTATTTTTCTCGCCTAGCTCATCAATTGTTCTAGCATATCCAGACCATTTTTGAGCTGATTACGTAAGAGCTCAGCGCTTTAATGGCTGCTTGGCTATCGGACATGATAATCTCTTGCCTATGACAGTTTCTCTCGATGTTAAACTGGATACACTTCTCAATGGCGTGAATTTTCGCCTAGAAGATGCTTGGGTATTTTCCCAAGCTTTTGGAGTGCTTGGTTCTCGGCTCATACACTCCTATTCCAGTTTCTTTGATGGTTTTGGAACCGTCCGTATACCACTGAATGGCATGTCTTTCGGTTGTAAGCGCGATGGATTCTTGGCTCCATTCTTTCTTGCTCTGTGGTTTTGAAGTTTTTCATCCCATCCTGGGGCATGTCCTAGGTATCTTTAGTCCTAAAGCAAGTAGACTTTCTTTCGTAGACCATAAGTAACCTTATGTCTGATTAAATATAAATTTAACTATTCTCAATATTTTTGCACATTCTGTAAAAGCCTAAACACTAATATGTTTCAATATATCTACATGCTTAAACTCACCATGCTGATCAACCCACAGCTTTCCTACAATTATATTATGTACAGTAGTGCAAACTTTTCTCCAAGAATATCTGTTTCCATTTCTAAATTCTACTTGGGCAGTACCCATTGGAACAACCTGAAAATAAAAATTATTAGTAAAGAGATACAGCCGCTATAATTTTCTAGGAATTTTGTTGACAGATGATAGATGATCAAATCAATGAATTATGATGTACCTACTGGAAAATAGATGCTTTATTTATCTACTTGCTGGTTCTGAGATGATGCATCTATTTTTTGCGGGTTTAATTCTTGATTTGAAGTCTAGAAGATCTCTCTGTTGATTCTTATAGAATGTTGAAATAATGAGTTTGACTCATTTACAGAATTTTTTATTTTATTATTCTTGAAAAACAGTTTTATATTTTGCTTACAATAGGAATGTATCTTTTTCTCAGAAAACATTGGTACTGTTTAAAGGATATTGAAAGAATTAATGTTTATTACAGAACAATGGATGATGCAATATTTCTCTTCATCGAGTACACACAACAAAAAAAAATGGGCGACACGATGTCTTTCATTTAATTGTTTACTTCCGGTAGCTTACGTACGTTTCTTGTTGTTTGTAACTTTGTAGAGTACCGTATATAGTTATTATGTTACGGTTAAAAATATGTTATGCTTTAAACATCTACTGACCTGTAAATACTTTCCCCTAAACTTGGAAGTCATGGTAAACTCCTGCCAACAGTTCCAGTTTCTGCCTTCACAAAATTGAGCTACCATAGGCGGATGATGGGACACCTGTTCGTTGATTATGCGCCAACCCAGATCGTCCGTTCTGTCGCATTCGTAGGTTTCACCTAACAGCGGATTGAATGGCTTGCCTGTTCTGATGCTGGTCGTCGAATAGGAAGAAATCGTGAAAGCGGCCACGTAAGCGAGCTGTTCACATGGATCGGTGCACCTGTAATTAGTTTTTATTTGGATACCTATTTTTACCTTCCTGTAAGCAGTAATGAAGTATGGGAATCATCATTTTTCAACTAAAGCTTTTCGATTTTTTTTCCTAATTTTGTACCCTTCGTATCTACTTTTTACTTTCCTATCTGTATACAGATATAAGGAAAGTATAGGAATCATGATTTTTTTCGACCTTGAGTTTTCGACGGATTTTTACGTTTTGAGGTCCCCTGAATCCGTTTTGACTATTTTCGCGATGATGTCTGTGTGTATGTATGTCTGTCTGTATGTCTGTCTATCTGTATGTCTGTGTGTGTCGTGTGTGTGTGTGTGCGTGTGTGTGTGTGTGTGTGCGTGTGTGTATCCACCATAACTCAAAAACGGATAAAGAAAAAAACATTAAATTTTAAACTTAAGTTTTATTTCGGCCTGACGTGAAATGATTAGATTTTGGACAAAGTTGGAACATCTGGGGGGGTACTTTATGGGAGGCCGTTTTTATATTTTATGGAATATATCTGTTATTTATGTTTGGAGAAGAAAATTGTTCAAATAAAAGTTACTTCTAATATTATTATCTATAATTTTTGTTTTATGTCCAAATTTCCTGAAATGGTCCGTATTCGAGAAATTTGACAAAATGTGCAAAATTCTGATTTTTATGAAAATTGTTGAACTAAAAGTTGTTTGCGATATCGATCTCTATAATTTTTGTTTATACATTTTTTCTAAAATGGACCGTAATGGAAAAATTGTAGGAACAGTGCTAAATTTAAATTTTTCAGTATTTTTGTTTTCAACGAATATCTATAGAAAAATGTTTCGAGGTAGATGTATGTGGAAAATGTATATATTTAGTTTATCCTCTAAACATTTATAGAGGTGCTGCAATAGGTTGTACAAAATAACCGGAAAAAGCCTATAATAACTAGATAGAAAAGTCATGTGTTTGACACATCAGATTTTTTCATAGCAATAAACAAATAAGAATCAAAGGATGAGGTATAAATAAAATGTCTACCTCTTCAACCTGTTCTACGATCTGCAAATTAAATTACTACACTCCTTTCGTCTTTAGACTATAGTTTTATACACTTTCATCTAATCTTTAAAAGTTGTCACACTTTTTAATTAAACAGACAGCAACAGTTAAGAATCTTTATTTTTTTTTTGGCTTTCATAAAAAACTATACAGGGTGTTTCCGAACTTGGCGTCCAAATTTGTAGGGGTGGTAGTTCGCACAATTTGAGAGCGATTGGCAGATTTCATTTTTCTAAAAAAATTATAATAAATAAAATAGTGCCATTATAAAAAAAAAATCAAACAGCAGGTCCTACCCTGAGCGCGTAGCACAATAGTCCTCAAAAACAGATGCGATTTGCAATTTTGTCGATTCTAAGCGTAGCGCGCGCGAGTCGAGGCGTCCTATCTCTGTGCAGGACCGTACCTGTTTATAATTTTTAATTATTTTGATTTTAAATATTTTGGAAAAATGAAATCTGCGAATTGGTCTCAAATTATGCGAACTACCCTACAAATTTGGACGCCAAGTTCGGAAACACCCTGTATTTAAGGATGGGTTTACATGAAAGTTAGCCCATATAACTATTTATACCAATATACAGGGTAAGTTAATACTGTTTTAAACTGTGTATAGAAGTCGTTAAATTAAACATCTTTTTTAAATAACTTTAAAAAACTCAGAAATATGAAAGATATAGAATAAAAAATCTAAATCCGAGTTTGGACTTGTGTACGAAAAGTAAAACGAATTAATAAGTCTGTTTATGTTTTTATTTTTTGATTTTCCTCACGAATATAAATCAAGACTATTTAAACTTAAGGTGTGGTGAGCAAATTAGATTTACTTTTTAGGGGACGTTTTTCTACTTAAGGTATATTTCTGTTATTTATGATTAGATAATAAAAATCTTTAAAATTTGAATTTTTTCAGTATTTTCGTTGGCAATGAATATATGATAAAATATTTGGAATAAAATGTATGAGGAAAATTTTTATGTTAATTCATATTGTAAATACTTTTTGATTAGATTGGCCGGACTCAATATATTCTATATCTTTACAGGAAAGTCATGTGTTGGACACATCAGTTGTTTTTAATTTTGAGATGATATGATCGCCTTTAGATATTCACCGCTTAAAAAAAAATAACTCAAAAATTTATGAAATTCAGAACAGATGAACAAAACAACTATGGAATCATTTTGTTGAATGTCGATAGTCATTATCTTTACTAATTTTCAATAAACCAGGTGATAAAGTTAGTATTACCATTTTAAGATTCTAAACATCATCGCCTATATAAAATCATAACATAAAAACTAATAATTAAAAAATAAAATTCAGAAAATATGGTCATAAAGATTATGTAAATATTCTGTTAGAAAAACCACGAGGTGTTAAAGTCAACATTACTATTTTTAGGTCGTCTTTAAATGTTCAACACATTAAAACACACAATTCAAATATTTGGAAATTCGGAAGAACTGTACAAAAACATTTGTAAAAAAATGTAGGAAAACTGAAAAGCCATATTTCTACTAATTTTAAAATAAAACGATGTTAAATGATTTGCATTTTTATCTGTATAATTTGCATAATTATCTATTTTTAAAAATATATCTGTATAACTTGAGAAAACGGTTAAATATTTAGGGTAAACTAATTTTTTCTTTAGTTGTTGAGAATAATTTAGGCATTTAGGACCTTGAATAATAATCGTTAAACACAGGGTGTACTTAAATGACGTGGCAATATTGAAATAGGCAATCCCTTAGTGTATTTGATGAATAAAATTTCTCATAAACATGTGCGCTAAATGTTTTTTTAAGATAAGGGTTATAAATATATCTACCATCGGGACGCCACTGGACTAATAATTTTAATCTAGTCAAGTATAAATTATTTTATAAAATATGTAAACGCGAAAAGTTTAATCAGAAACGCCGAAAGAATGTTTAAAATACAGAAAAAGGGAAATTTTTAGATAAAAAAAAATAACAATTTAGAGCATATTATAGTGAAATATTTAATATTCACTTGACATATGCAGTGTGGAACAGCCAAATGGAATAAATGCAGTAGCTAAGTTACTGTGTATATTTATAAAAAAATCCCGACACATCAATTTTAGATCACCCTGCAACGTGAAAATTTCACCCCTACCTTCAACCCCATTCGAGTGACAGTTGCAACCCCCAAATTTTTAAATAGGAAGTAGGTACTTGCAATGCTTTATTTGAAAAATCTCTTCAAAAATGCTGTTATTTTCAAAGTTATTGCAAAAATTTACAGTGAAAAATTAATTTATCTGATCGACGAAATTCGTTACAAACCCTAAACATTTAATAACTAATAGAGTTTCGTTCTTGATAATGATAGGGCAAGCAAAAACAATTTCAATGGCTTTTTTCGACTATACTAACAAACAAAAAGACAAAGTTATTAACATTCTGCAAAATGGTCACTCTTTATTTCGTTTAAAACGTCTTAGCAACTTGCTAAGTTATTGTAACTAGGGCATATTTAAAAATTTGAGGGGGTTGAAGGTAGGGGTGAAATTTTCACGTTGCAGGAGGTCATTTTATAATCTAAAATTGAAGTACGAGCCCAGAATCATATCATTTGGCCCATTCAATGTTATATTTTTAATTTTATTTTAGACAACTGTGCATATCTCAAATTTTCTAATATTAATTTTAATAAAAAAATGTTGATAAACATGTCTCAAATTATAATAAAAATAGTTAGATTTAATAGATTTTTCTTTTGTATCTACCAATGTTGTCTAAAGTAAAATAAAAAATATAATATTGAATGGGCCAAATGATATAATTCTGGGCTCGTATTTCGGGATTTTTATAAATATGCACAGTAATTGAGTTACTTAATTTATTCCAGTTGGTTGTTCTACACTGTAGAAACACCCTGTATAAATATTTTTCTTCTTTTTCAGAAGTCGAATCAGTCGAAAAGAAGTCGTTTTATATTACACAAACTACATGAACATTAAGGAAAACTTGTTAATATATTTCCTTGAAAAAAAAAAAAACACATGTCCAATTTATTTTAAAATTCAATTAATAGCTGTTGAAAATAAGTATAAACAATAATTAACCATTGCTTTTAATTTTGAAATAAAAAAACATATAAACTAAGTTATTTCGATATTTTAAAGTTCAGAATGAGCTAATATTACTCTTAACTCAAATACTACGTACATACACAGTGTGTCCGAGGATAAGTAGCTGTAAATGATTTTTTTAAATTTTAAACTAAGTTAATTTCGTAAAAAGAACATCAAGCGAACGTGCTCTAATGGATAAGGCGTAGGCTACTGAAGCAAGGGATTATGCCTTCCAGACTCTTACATATAAAATAATAATATTCTATGTTGACTAAATTGCTGTCGTAATTTATATTTTGTGAAAGTTTGTATTTTTAATTTTTTTAACTCGCGATTGAGAATTTGGTCAGATTAATGAGAAAAATTAATAAGATTTTTGAAATAGTAATAACCATAAATTTAAAATGTTTGCAGAAAATTCTTCGACGAACTAATATTTTATAAGAATAAGAACTTGTTATTCTAACCAATCCACTAGGTTTATACTAATTAAATTGTTTCTTCGTTTTTTTTTTTTTTTTTTTTTTGAAAAACTGTGTTTACCATTTGAATTGACAACTATAAACAGAATCTAGCACCTTTTATTAAAGTAATATGTACTTCAAATCTCTGTTAATACCCAAATTTCAAAATTATTCTTCATTTTATTACAAAATATTAATATTGGTAATATTTATAATATAAACTAATATCTTTGTGTTTATGTTAAATCACAATACACTAACACACACTCAACTTTTGTAAATTAAACACCATTTTTAAATACCTAAATAGTTCAAAATTAACTAAAATTAAGCAGATCTTATTCCTTTTATAGTTTAAGACACCGAAATCACAATAAAAACTTAAACATTTAGCAAATGTCAAACCCGTGAAAGGAAAGTAGTCTACCTACCTTATGTCTCCGCGGTTTTGCACATGCCTGGCCATTCCGTTTGTTACATAATACATTGTTGCCGTATTTATTTTTTAGACTATAAAGAAAATTATATTACGTACTACAAAATAAACAAATATTTATATTAAAATAGAAGGAAAAGAGAATAAGTCTCGAAGACCATGTCACAGCAAAGTTGACCGTCGAGCGACCCCCCTCCCTTCTGAAGACAACTATTCCCTTGGCTAATACCGCGACCGGCGTTTCATTATATCAGTAGGAAAATAGGAAATATAGAAAATCATTTTCAACACACTCTAGGCCACAGTTTATAGCTAAAGAATCAGTTAGTTCACTAGGACCAATTGGATGTTCCAAAATAACATCCACTCCAGGGATTAAAATTCAGGATGCGCAGAAACTGCTGTTTGAATATAGGCGGTTGTCATATATTAAATTGGTTATAGTAAGAGAGCCAACTGCAAATTTCGACCGTCATCTGATAACGAAATGAAATATGCTCCAAAGACATGTAACAACATTGTACTTTACCAAATTGCAATCCATATCCTGAGCGAAGTTGTTAAAAAAAATATTTTATATTCAAAAAATCACATAAGACATGACAACGATAAAATTGTTTGTCCTGACTGACTGACCTATCAGCGTACAGCCAAAACTACTGATAGTATGAGAGCCCACTGCAAATTTCGACCGTCATCTGATAACGAAATGAAATATGCTCCAAAAGCATGTAACAACATTGTACTTTACCAAATTGCACCTGTGCCAATCCCTATCCTGAGCAAAGTGGCTAAAAAAAATATTTTATATTCTAAAAATCAAATAAAACATGACCGGACAATTATGTTTTCCCTGAAAATTACAATCCTAATTCATTGCGAATCTCGCTTTTAAACCTGAATTATTAATATTTTTATCTACCTTTTAAACCATGTTTATGTATGAAAGAAAGAAGGATGGTATTGTATAAACCATTTGCAGAGATAGTCAATAATATTTATAAACTCTTGTTAGACAATTCTTTTAAACCATAATCATAGTAGTTTTTTTTTGTCATTTCTATGGCAACCTGTAAAAAAGAATCACAACAATAGACATACAAATAAATTTTTAAATCAGCAAATTAATTTATATTTTTAATGATTTTTACTTACTAATCGTGTATAGATGTTTTTGTGCGATGTTAAGAGGAAGAAAACGTTTCCCTTTAACGATATATATCAAGATATATTTGAATATATTATTTTCTGGAAAACTTTAAAGGCATACAAAATTAGCGCTGTAATGCCTTGTTTTTTTTTTTTAATATAAAATAATTTTTTTAACCACTTTGGTCAGGATTGAGATTGGCACAGGTGCCATTTGGCAAACTACAATGTTTTTACATGATTTTGGGGTATATTTCATTTCATTATCAGATGATGGTAAAAATTTGCAGTGGGCTCTTGGACTATTATGATTTGATTCTGTATGCGCCAGGTATATAAATCCGAGTTGCGCAATGTATAAACTGGAACATTGAGATCAAAAGTGCCGAGGCAGAGAGAGCGAACTGATTATTTAGCTATGAACTGTGCCCTAGCTTTGATTTTGCTTCCTAAGGAGAAAGTCATACTTGCGCCACAAAAGAGAGAACAATACAGAAAAGAAACATAGGGTTAGTTCCACTACAGAGATACTCTGAGAAAACGTAACTATTCACCGTATACCTAGCTCTGTGATGTACTGTGAATAGTTACGTTATGTACAGTACAGTACCTAATTATGATATATTAACAGTAGAAAGATCAAATTCTAAAGTGGACATTACCGCTAAAAAAAAAAAGTTAAGTATCTTGGACTGCATATAGATTGTCATCTTAGATTTGATATTCATACTGAAAATGTAGTCAAAGTTCTGAGGACATTACTGTACAAATTTAGGTATTTTAAAAATATTATAGATCCTTGTCATCTCAAAATTATTTATTTTGCTCTGATCGAATCTAGGTTAAGATATTTGATTCTTAATTGGGGAGGAGCTGCCTTTTGTTACATAAAAAAGTTAGATGTACTTCAGTAACGGTTCTTAAAAAAAATAATTAAGAAGGAACTTACATACCCGTCTTTTTTCGGACGCAGGAATACTTGATATTAGACAGTTATTTATGCATCAAATAATTATTTTTATTTATAAAAACAAAAAATGTTTACAACTTGTAAATCACCATCACAAAACAAGATATAGAGAAAATCTTAATGTACAGACACAATTTTTAAGAAGAAATGTTAGTATCCGAACATATTCACACCAAATGAGTAAAGTATTCAATAGTCTCCCCCAATCATATAAAATGTACCTTCTCAATATAAAATCAATAGAATTCATTAAAAAACGTTTTAAAACATATAAAATCATATAAAATGTACCTTCTCAATATAAAATCAATAGAATTCATTAAAAAACGTTTTAAATCATACATTATAAACTTAGGAAGAGAAAATGTTCACCACTTGTTAAGTTTCTAATATTCTTTTTTTAATTTTGGCCTCTAATAATGTTCTTTATTACTGTAGCGTTTTTACTAATTTTTAATAACATATATGTTAAAGTAGCTACGTTAATTTTGTGAATAAAAATATATTAATGTCAACACATTCAATCATGAAAATATATTCGTCCGTGCACCCTGCAGTCTTTTTGGATTCTTATGGATGAATTCACACACATGCTTATTCAAAGATATAATTTAACGTTCTTTAAACATAGTAAATTTAACGATCGTTAATACTATTTTTGTGGCTGTTATTATTACTATAATAATAATGTTAGTATTAGTTTGTCTCTTTTCTGAATAAACTACGAGCCCTAACAAAAAAATGTTAGGACATCAACTGATTTTTCGTAAAAGTTTGAAAATTTCCTTAAGGGATTCAATATCATGTTTTTCATTTATAAGACATAATATGTATGTTTTACATCATATTTATATTATTTTCAAATAAACTGATATTGATCAATAAAACTAAGCTAATGTTGATAATAATGCATATTTATTGACACATAAATGTTCGGACAAATCACATCAATAGCTGGTTGCATCTCCTTTTGCCTTAATAACAGCTTTTATTCTATTAGGCATAGTTTTAACAAGCTTTTCGCAATCTTCCGCAGTAAAAGAATCCCATATATTTTGCAATTTTACCCGCAAATCAGAAATGTGCTGTGGATCATTTCTTAATTGCTGCTTCATCTTGTGCCATACAGTTTCGATTATATTTAGATCAGGGCTGCTGGAGGGCCAGTCAAGGACGGAAATATTGTTGTCCTGCAGCCACTTTCTTGTGGTCTTGGCTGTATGGCAGGAGGCGCCATCTTGTTGAAAAGTAAAGTTTCCATCAGGTGATAAAATTGGAATTGACACTAACAAATTGGTTTCAAGAATGTTCTGATATTTTTCTGCGTTTACAATTCCGTTTATAAAGTGCAGTTTTCCAACACTGAAACCAGACATGCTTCCCCATACCATAACACCTGATGGAAATTTTATTTTTCTCTTTAGGCAGTCTTTGTGAAAGGCTTCATTTTTGTTTCTTATAACACGTGATCGATGGTCACCTACGCAAAACATCAAATTTTGATTCATTGCTAAAAATGATTCTACTCCAGTCTTCAAAAGTCCACATTGCCCGTTCCTTTGCCCACGCTAATCGTCTTTTCTTTTGTTTTTCCGTCAGCAACGGCTTTTTTTTGCCTAAACCAATGATTTCACTGCATAAATATGATATTTTCCTTAAACGTAACCTACGTACCTTATAAAAATGTAAACCAGACTTATGGATCCAGCGACGACACGTTTCTCGTGAAACATTTCCAATTATTTCTTCATTCCATTTTGCTGTTATTTCCCTTAGAGTACTTCGGCGATCAGTTTTACAAATCCGAACAAGAGATCTTTGCATTCGGGAAGTGACTTTGCGTGCCCGACCAGCACCATGTCGTGAAATTTGAGTTGAACCCGTTTCTCCATATTTTTTTCACAATATCTGACACCGTGGACTTTGCGACATTTATTTGTTTAGCAATATCCCGAAAGGTTTTTCCTTGGTTAAACAGTTTTACTATTAATTCCCTAATTGCACCATTTGTTGCTTTACCACGCGACACTTTGGAGCCAATTGATAATCGAATTAATTCTCAAGTTAAAATGTCAAAATAGAAACACTTTTTTTTTTGTTTTCATGGCTTGCTTGCTTTGTTTTACTAACGTGTCCGAACATTTATGTTTCAAACTTTTTCGCAAAATCAGTTGATGTCCGAACATTTTTGTGTTAGGGCTCGTATTATTATTATTATTATTATTATTTGCAATATAAAAGCGTTTTTCAAATATGTTAAAATTCGGAGCTAATTTCTTTGGCTATTATGAATTATTGGAATGTACTTACTTGGCGGCGATATCCAGAATTTCCGAATACTCGAAATCCTCGGTGAGCCTTTGCAGCATCGATAGCGGCTCGTTGAAATTTACCGGCATGGGAATCCTTGACAGATCTTTTCCGATGCAGTTCTTCATGATGCTCCACAGATTGAGCGGATAGTTCGGTTTGTCTGGTATCCTGGTACGCCGTTGACGCACGGTTTCCTGGGGAGATTCGCCTAATGATCTGTATAATTTGGAAGCGATCGCCGTGCCCGGGAGAGCGATCGTCGATCCGCCGAAAGCGATGGTCGACGCACCGGCGCTGCTGATGCCACTGCTAAGCCCCGATCTCGCTTCGGACCGCTTTGCGGTTGGCTTGGCGGTGATGGAGACTGCCTGCAAGCGAATCGACAGTTATATAATTTCAGGTAAGAAAATATTTTTATAAAATTAAAAGCACCACTGTTAAGATAATATCGTCAGCTTACAAGCAAAACACAAGTGAGATTTGATAAAAAATCCATTAAGTCACTTAATATATTTTCCTGAACAAAATAATGCTATTATGAACTCAATGAATATGGAAACAATTTAAAAATAAGGTTATACTTCTTAGAGAACATAGTGGATTTTACAAGAAGTATATAAAGCGGAAGAAATCCTGTCAAATGATGTAAAAAAGTTAAAAATGAAAGTGTGTTTTGGTTGTAAACCTTGAGATTAAATCACTTGACTGATGATTTCTTAATAGAACATCTTTAACACTTGTATCTCTATCTGTATGAGCATATTTCTTCCAGTGATATTATTTCTGGTGATTTCTTTTGCTGCTATGAGAATACCCGTGAGATCGGTTTGAACTACACTGGCACTTACTGCTCACAGCAGGTTTATGGAGTATATTCTACATCCTGAGCCTTGTTTTGTTTTAGAACCGTCGGTGTAGATATAAATCGTACCAGCCACTTCGGTCTCTTCTATTTATTCTATTATAACTTTATATGGCTTATGGAAGATGTCTCGGTGAGATGGAGTCCATGTCCGCTTGAAGCAGTGGGAGCATATCGAACGCCTCCTGCCAAAAGCGACATCTCGCCTCACCAAATCCTACATCAGGTTTTATTCCAACCGTGCGGAGGAGTGTCATTGTCATTAGAGCAACCTCCTTGATGTAAATATCAAGGGGAATGAGACTAATAATGACCACGAATTTATTCAGGGTTAGTATTAGAATGTCAAGAAGCTTTGGCCGAAGTATCCATTAATAACGTGGTCAACTTAAGACGGATCAAAGGTCACGTCACATCGAAAGGTAATCGCCTTGCTGATTCACTTTCTAAGAAGGCAGCCAATCAAATACTTTTTGGACCTGGCCCCTCTATTGGACTGACAACATTGTAGTGACAAACCTAATAAAATTATATTCCCTTGTGAAATTCAAGGAAAGTTGGGATGAAACAAGAAACTGCAGAGTTGCCAGGGAGCTCTTAAGTTATCCAACACTGCAGCAAACAAATACTTGACTATGACTAGACAGAATCTGCGCCTAGTCATAGGCATTCTGACTGGTCATTGCCAAGTACGGAAGCATCTCCATATCATGGGGCTGTCAGAATCCGCACTCTGCAGAGGGTGCGAACAAGAAGATGAGACCATCGAGCATATCCTTTATGATTGCTCGACGCTCTCATTTATTAGAAGATTTGTGTTCGGCGAGTATCGGCTAACACCGGCCGATATAAGAGAAGCACCTCTTGGCGACGTTGTCAACTATATTAAATCTGTAGGCTGGCTCACGAGCTAGGAGGTGCCTATCTTCTCAGGAAGATGCACAATGGGCCTAATGAGGCCTAAGTGCCGTGGGGTAACCCACCCTCCACACGCTAGAGATACAGAGATTACGCCGATGATCCGCAAATCTTATCTGTTATTTAACCAACGGAATTCTTTACAAGCTCATGGTACAGTCCTATTTTTAGAAGAACTTAATTTGGTAAATTTTGTATAAAATAACCACTTCACTGCTTGGTATTCAGTTACGCCATCTAGCGATCGTCATACGATTCTTTAAATACTTTCCAGGTTTTTCTAATAGAGACTTAGACATGTTTTCCCGAAGTTCTACTATAACACTTCTTTCCATTAGGGACGCAATTTTCTGTGAGGATATAATTATTGTACTTGTCATTCAAAATGTCAAAAGATATTGACATTTGGAATCTACTACAGTTGGCAATTTATACAATTTATTTTTTAGGCGACTTTCATAAAAAATTACATTTTACGAATTTATTAACATCCCTAAAGTGTTACTTTTTTGGCCACATTTACTTTACCGTCGCTTTTTATAAACACAGGTTTATCATATTTAACAGTAATTCTGAACAAATTTTATTAGTTAACGATGGATTTTTATTCGATCAATAACAATTTGAAACGATTCTTGTATTTAAGCCTCTTTTTAAAAACAAGGAAGCAAAAAAAAATATTGGGTCTACTTGATGAGATAGTCGCCTAAAAAATGTTGTGTGCACCTCGGCCGTATATCTTTTTTGGCCTAATCTGAAGTTGCTTGGCCTAGGCCGCAAATTTCTGATTCGGCCAAAAAATATCAACTTTACGGCCTTGGTACACAAATAACTATATTACGAAAATAGACGTTAAAATAAAAATGGATTTCGTAAATTACCTTTGGCATAATCGACCAAATGAATCAACAATATTGAGAATAGTGAAAAAGTTTGAGGAGAGGTTCTTACGGATGTAAAAACACCAATTCGCTATCCTCCAAGTCGCTCATAAGGTAATTGAAACCAACAGACAATTTAAAACGTCGCAAATTTGTTAAATTTATCGAATAACAACCAGGTAAATTTTCTAAAAAAATGCATTCTTAGTGATGAAGCACATTTTCATCCCAGTGGTTATTTATATTAACAAACAAAACTGCCACATATGGGGTTGTGATAAATTCTCCTCTCACCTAACCGGTGATCAGATACTTTCTGTATACAGGCCCCAAATCAGAAAATAACCCAAAGAAAATTAAATTCAACTTGACAAGACTTTTTTTATTTTTACTAAATCAAAAATCACACTGACATCTTTTTTTTTTACCAAAGTTAACTTAAAAATAATTTTAACAAAAGTAAACAAAGTAAATAGTACACATTTTCTTCATACTCCCACCTTGAGTCACTGAGAAAGTGAATCAACTGAAAATTAAAAGGCTAATCTTTGGGGTGCCTTTATTTTCCTTCCATATCTAGTTTGGATTTCTGGAGGTTTTTTCATATCTTGAAAAGGACCACTCTGCATTTTTTTATTAAAAAGTAATGATTCTTTTTCTTTAGATCTAACTTCTAGAGGATAAATCCTTTGAAGCGGTCTAATCAAATGCCCATCTGCAGTTTTTAGTCTAACCAGTCTGACTTTTCCATCTCGTCCAGGTATCGTCTCTTCAATATAAGCTAATGGCCAATCCAGACGCTTTTGATGGTCATTTCCAACGAGAACTACATCTCCAACCTCTATTTCATATTGTGATTTTTTACAATTAAACAAAGCTAATTTTCCAAGGTACTCATTTCAACATCTACTTCTTGATCCCAACTTGCCTTTGTTTTCCACGACTTTTGCAATAATAATTTAGGAAGCAATGAGACAGGAGCCGTAAAGCCAATAGGGTCATACAATTTATGGGCAGCAGATAAAATAAGTCTTCTAGAAATAGCATCTATTTTCATGTGTTTGAACCAATCAGCACTTATCTCTAATGTATCTGTTTTTATCCCAACTTAAACCTAGAACTGAGGTTAAGTCTGTACTCTGAATAGTTGAATTATCAAAACTAGAATGCTCCCACCCTCGTAAATCAAATTTTGCTTCTGCCATTATTTCCGTCGCCTCTTTAATAAACTCTTGCGTTTCTTCAATACTGTCTAGACTTGTGATACAGTTATCGACATAAAAACTTTTGAGTAATCTAGTTATAGTTGCTCTGGAATACTTTAAATCACAACTATCAAGCTTTCTTCGTAAATGGTAATCAATAACGGCTCCTAAAAGGAAAGGGCTGCAAGTAATACCAAACACCACTCTTGTATGTCTGTAAATAGTTAGATTTTCAAATTTATCGTACCAATAAAAGCGCAGGAAGTCTCTGTCGGATTTGCATAAACTGACTTGCAAAAAGGCTTTTCTAATATCTGATACTACTCCTATTTTGTACATACGGAATCTTAAAATAATTGAAGGTATTAACTCTATAAAATTTATTCCCTTTTCCAGACATTGGTTGAGAGCTGGATGATTACCTTCTCTTGCAGAAGCGTCGAACACTGGTCTGATCTTGGTGGTAGCACTATTTAATTTAACAATGTGACGATGTGCTAAATAATGTCCATCGGTCTTTATTTCTTCTACAGGGACTTCTTCAATAATATTTTCTTCAAGCCAATCTTTGAAAACCTGATTATAGTCATCATAGTACCCATCATTTTTAAGTTTTTTCATAAGACTTTCTAGACGTTTTAATGCTAAATTTGAGTACTCTGGTAATGGAGGATGGCCCTCTATCCATGGCATAGAAACCTCATATCTTCCATCAGTCTGGATATAAACTGTTTTTAAGAAATTGCTTTTCACCGCTTCTTCTATTTCTTTTCTGGATTTAATCTCAGCAGGATCAGTAATGCCTAATATGTCAAGACTCCAAAGATCAGTTACATTATGATTGTTGCAAACTAGCGAGGTTATTAAAGCAGTACTAGTACTCGAACAATCTGCATTAGCTGCAAACAAAATCTTTCCAGATAAAGTCCATCCAAGCATGGTCTCATAAGCAACTAATCCGCAGCTGAGTTCATGTTTTTTTCCAGTAAATAATTTGCCCCAAATATCTGCACCAACTAAAATATCTATTGGCCCATCTTCACTATCTGACAGATCTACTCCAAATGAGCGAAGTTCATCGATCCAAGGTCCATTTTTGATACAAGGAATATTATTACAAATTATCTGTTGATCTAGTGCTTCAAAATTACAGACGTATTTGTCATTAAAACTGCTTACACGAATTCTGAAGCATGTATGAGATACTGTTTCGGTTATTGTTCCGCCAAACAACGAGTGAACCATCTGCTCGATCCTTAAAGGACTATATTGCATTTCTGCAATAGCGCATTTACTAATATAAGACCTTTGGGATCCTGTATCGAATATTAGTCTAGCATTTCGATTTTTATTGTCTCCAATTAATTTAACCTTTAAAGTTTGTAGAAAAACATGAGTATAGGTGCTATTGGAAAGTGAATTTTCTATTGGAACCGGCGCAGATTTTTGTGTTGTATCGGAGTCTTTCTGGCATATAATGTGACTGTGTCTACCGTTACATTTGGAACACTTTACTCGAACTTGGCATTTCTTAGATATATGTCCGAATTTCAAACATCTGAGACAACAACCTTTACTCATAACTTTCTGCTTTCGATCATCATATGGTAATTTGATAGCATTTGGGCAATCTTCATTTAAATGAGATTTTTCACAAAAAATGCAACACTTCTCGTTTAGGTGGACTAAGGCACTAGCAGAAGGTAACATATTTTTATCCGTAGACGTGTCTTTTTTCTTGTTAAGTTCAAAACCAGCAATAACCATATTGTATTTCACTTCGTTATTGACCTCTTTTTTAAGAAATGACATTAAATTTTCTAATCGATCTTTAAGTGAGAGCTCTTCGTTAAAATAACTGCTTCTTTGCCAGACTTTAAGAAGATCATTTAGGAGGCATGATTCAACTAAAGGATATAACATTGCTGAACAAGTTTCTGTATTTACATCCAACGTTTCTAATGATCTAAGCTGACATTCTATCTTATCAAACAAATAACTTAATTTCTTTTTACTATTTAAATTATTTAGAACAAGTTTCAGCAACTCTCTCACATAATATTCAACAAGGAGATCTTTTCTACCAAATCTACTTCTAAGAGTTTCTAAAGCTTTATGATAATTGGCTGCGGTTGGTGGAAAACTTTCGACTATCTGTCGGGCTTTAGAATCGGGGATTGTAGATTGTATCAAATAATAAAATTTATCTTCATTTGCCATTTCTGAGTCGCTGTCGATTCGTTGAAATTGACCCCAAAAATGAAGCCAATCTTTAATATCACCTCCAAATTTCTTCATTTCAATCTTGGGTAATTTCATTTTATGTTTACAATGACTGTTAGAAAATTCAGATTGAACACTTCTGTTGTCGTCTTTATATAGCAAGCTTTCTACTTTCAGGCTTAAACTATGAAATTTGGTAATGTAGGTATCAGCTAATGCTATTTCAGAATCAATGGAATCTGTATCTTTATCGGAGTTTAAGAGGTGTTCTACAAGTTGTTTATCGAGGTCACAAATTATATTAAATTTATTTTCTAAAAGAGCCATACTACTTCGAACTTCTATGACGTTAATACTTGACTCTCTAATTAACTCAGTAACTGTATCATAGGCTCGTTCAAATGACTTGCGTTGCAATTCCAATGATTTTTCGGTTTTCTCCATTTCTGTCTGAGTGGATCTACTATTCAGTCTTTGGTCGTTTTTGGGAGTCCTGTCACGGTCGCCAAATGTGATAAATTCTCCTCTCACCTAACCGGTGATCAGATACTTTCTGTATACAGGCCCCAAATCAAAAAATAAAAAAAGTCTTGTCAAGTTGAATTTAATTTTCTTTGGGTTATTTTCTGATTTGGGGCCTGTATACAGAAAGTATCTGATCACCGGTTAGGTGAGAGGAGAATTTATCACAGGGGTGATGAACATCCAAGAATGATTGTAGAGAAACCATTACATCCTCGGGGAGTCTGCTTGCTTGGATTTTGGTCTGGTGGTGTGATTGGGCAGTACTTCTTTTGAAAATGCGACTGGTGATGGTGTAACTGTCAATTGTCTTCGATATCTTAAGATGTTAACTGAGTTTTTATGGCCTGAATTGAATAATATTGACATGTGGTTTTCACAAGACGGTGCAACATGCAACACATCCACTGATTGAGAAAAAAATTTTCCTTTTGGCTTTTTTTTTTATTTATTTTAGTCCCCAAATACTGTGCCCTATCCTTTTTTATTTAATAAAATTGCAGGTCAAATTTCGTTTAGCCAAAATCAGTTACGCAAAAATTGTTGCCATGGTAACCAGTAAACAAAAACCCAAATCTCGTGGTGAGGAAATACACAGTTGCCAAGTTATAGATTATTTAATGTTCACTTTAGACAAAATCAGTTATGGTAAAACTGTTGCCTTGGGGACGCTTGCCATAGTAACGACTAAACAATAATAATAATTAACGTCTTTATTATACCAGCAAAACAACATTTACAAAGTATAAATGGCGTAGTCTAGCCAAATGGCCATTCAACTTAACCATATCACAAATCCTAAAACTAACTTAAACCTAACCTACTCTACATTACGCTGAATGTCTACGGATGAATTCAAATTTAAATTAAGAACAAGAATTAAATAAAACAAATAAAATAAATAAAATAGAATATGAATTAAATATTTTCATTTGCTTGGCTACCAAGAAAATATGATTTTAACATTATTTTAAATGAACTAGTACTCAAATATGATTTTAAGTGTGTATTTAGTGAATTGTATACTTTAGCGACATTATAGCTAAATGACCGTTGAAACATGGCAGTTCTATGTCGTGGCATGGCGATTTCGCAAATTTAAGGCATGTGCGTCAATCCTATACGTTAGCTAAGCTAAATTTCATGGTGAGGAAATACGTGGTTGCCAAGTTACAGATTATTTAATTTAACTGTAATTAGTTACGGAGAAAATGTTACCATAGAGACACTTGTCATGGTAACGACTAAACAAAAACCCAAATGCTGTGGAAGAAAATGCATAGTTGGCAAGTTACAGGTTATTTAATTTTCACTTTCGTTTAGCTGAAATCGGGTATGGAGATGTCGTGATGTCGACTAAATGAAAACCTAAATCCAGTGGTGAGGAAATGCGTAGTTGCCTTTTATATTTAGATTAACTCTCAACACAATATCCTAATCTAAACTAAAGTGAAAATGAAACCATCTATAACTTGGCAACTAGGCATTTTCTCACTACGGGATTTGTTTAGTCGTTAGCATGACAAGCATTTGCATGGCAACAGTTTCTCTATAACATCACGCTACGCTCCACCCTCCCACAAGCTTATTACTACATAGGAAAGCGAGCGAAGCGAGCGCGCCCATTTTCCGCCTTCATCGTAAGATCACGCTACGCTCCTCTAACCCACCCCCTAACTACTACAGAGGAAAGCGAGCGAAGCGAGCGCGCCTGACCGACGTTTCGAAATTCGCGCGCGCGAATTTCGAAACGTGGGCCGGGCGCGCTCTTTTTCCACCTACATCATAAGAGCACGCTACGCTCGTTCCACCCACCTACTAACCACTACTTGGCAACTACGCATTTCCTCACCACGAGATTTGGGTTTTTGTTTAGTCGTTAGCATAATAAGCGTTTCCATTGCAACAGTTTCTTCATAACTGATTTCGGCTAAACTAAAGTAAACATTAAATAATTTATAACTTGGCAACTACGCATTTCGTCACTGCCGGATTTGGATTTTTGTTTAGTCCTTAGCATGACAAGCGTTTCCATTAAAACAGTTTTTCCGTAACTGATTTCGGCTAAACTAAAGTGAACATTAAATGATCTATAACTTGGCAACTACGCATTTTTCCACCACGAGATTTGGGTTTTTGTTTAGTCGGTAACATGACAAGCGTGCCCATGGCAACATTTTTTTGCATAACTGATTTCAGCTAAATGAAATTAAACAAAAACCGTAATCATCTACAACTTGGCAACTACGCATTTCCTCACCATATGCTGCGTTTGAGAATCCACATCGGATGCATCTGAGATGTAAAAAATCTTTGATCACGTGATTCAGTATACGTAAATGTAATGGGACAGATGTGTCCGATGTGGATAAAAAAACGCTCGAGATGTAAAAAATGCATCCGATGTGGATTCTCAAACGCCATACTCGATTAGGGTTTTTGTTTTCTCATAGCCATTACAACTGTTATTATGACAACAGTTTTTGCATAACAGATTTCGGCTAAACGAAAGTTGAGCCAAAATTGCTGCTAGACAATGGGCCCGTTCACTTTCATTTTTGAATGTGAATTAATTATATATTTATAAAGATATTAAACTCTTTTGTCTGGTGGTACTTTTCCCGTTAATATATTTTTGCTAGAAGTAAGGGAATTCCCATAAAATTCTTTCAGTGACTCATTGCGTCAAAAAACCCCTAATTCCCTTCAGGTCTCGTATCGGTTAATAGTTAAAAGGGCGCGGTTGTCGGATGTATCATTGCACCACCATTCATCTTCTGCATTTATTAAAGAAATGTACATGATAAAAATATATTATTTTTTAAAAATAATGTGTTTATATTTTCAGATAAAGCTGGAAGCCTTACCTTTTTTAAATTTTAATAAAAACAATTAGTATTACTCAAGCTGAATATTACCAGATCGAAATTTTATTTGAGAAAATGTATCTGGTAAACGTGACAACGTTGTAAGTACTTCTAAATAGTGTTGTCTATAGAGAAAGTAAAAGTTGAAAAGTCTTTTGGTAGGTAGAGAGGGGGTAAACGTCAAACCACGTCGGGCGGCTCCGAGAATTTCACAGTAATGTTTACCTGCCAGTGTCGTTTCATAGAATAAGTAATTTTAAATTGTTATCGGCGGAACCGGACAATCGCATGTATTTATGGATTATAAATAATTATTAAACATGTATTATAATATTCAAATTATAATTTTACAAAATTTCAACAGCTATTCACAATTTATTAAACTATTTACTCGAAATTATTATTAACATCTATAAAATAATTTTGTACGCCAATGTATCGCGTCCACTTCGGGGAGATCCGCTGCCAACCTGTCAATTTATGTGTATAAAGTGGGAGAACTGGCAAAAGCATTTCCAACTTTTACTTCTGTTCTACACACACTTCTAGAAATAAATGCAACGTTGCCACATTTACCAGATAAATATTGTAAATCAAATTTCTACTTTTTGATTATGGTCTGGTTAATTTTCAGCCTGAGTAATAATAATAATTGTTTTAATTAAAAAGTAAAAAATAAGCTCCCAGCTTTAAATCTGAAAATATAAGTTCATGATTTTTAGAAAAATAATGGAATTTTATTATTTAACGCCCATATGCACCGTTTTAAAATTTAATCCAGATTTGCAAATCTCGTTTAAATGACTAGTGGTTATTTTCTATGCACCGGCTATGGATTAGATAATCTAGTTTAGTAATCTGACAACACTGGATTTTTATAAATTTTACAAGAAACAGAAGAAGAAAACTTCAGATTTGGGCAGGAGAAATGTATGTCAAAGGATAAGAGGCCGTTGAAGACAGAAGCCCAATTTTTTTAAATGTACCAAAAAAAAATTATTCTATAGTTGGATGGCAAAACCATTAAGTTGATTTTTGGTAATTTTAACATATATACATACAAAGTGCTGTATTTCAAGCTTTTCTATGCAAAACGATATACCTATATAAATACTTTCCCTACACTATGCATGTTCAAAACTATATGGATATGACATATCAATATTTAAAAGTGGACAAAATCACAAATATTATATGTATTGCTTACTTATTTTTACCTTTTTCAACATATCTGGGTTTGCCATCTAACTACAGAATTATGATGTAACGTTAGAATGTAAAGAATCTCTCAAAAATGATAAAGTTGCCCATCGTATAAACATATTCACTTCTCTCGTAATTTTGTCTAGAATCTTCGTCATCTTTCAAGAAAAGCTGGTTTTCTATTTCTGTTTTTTTATTAAAATTCAAATAAAATAAATAAAAGAAACGCAAATAGAAAGTTCCAAATACACTGACAAAACGTTGACATCAATTTGACGTAAGAAAATCTCGATTAACAATTTGATCCTCCGATATTGACGGATTAGAATAAAATCGGATTAAGAATGATTTTTATTACGGTGCATAGCTAAAACTGGTACTAAACGTGATTAAACCCTTAATCTGGATTAAACGTCTACGGTGCATACGGGCGTTAAATTACATATATAAATGCAGAAATGGTATATTAGGGATACTTCCGACAACCCCGCTGTCTAAGCATATCCGATACGAGACGTGAACGGAATTAGGGATTTTCTTACGCAATGAGTCACTGAAAGAATTTTATGGGAATTCCCTTACTTCTAGCAAAAATATCTTAACGGGAAAAGTACCACCAGACAAAAGAGTTTAATATCTTTATAAATATATAATTAATTCACATTCAAAAATGAAAGTGAACGGGCCCATTGATCTTGAAATGAACAAAAATTGCCAGCACGAACCTTAGCGATTTTGCATGTTAATTTACACAAGGAATAAGGCCGAATTGTTGCTATCCCTTTACTCGTGTATTCTCCAGAATCGGTGATGTTAATTGGACACCAAGATCATGTGATTTGACACCGTTGGACTTCTTCCTTTGAGGCTAGATGAAAAGCCAGATCTACGAAAACGATTTCTAATTTAAAAGGCGAAATAATTCGAGTTGTTGGTGAGATAGAACCACAATTATGTGAAAACGTGATAAAAGAGTGGCTATCTGTAAGGCCAAACCCGTAATTTTCAATAAAAATCTGAATACTCACTGTCGATATTCTGTTTTATTAACCAATAAATAATTGCGTCTCTAATGGAAAACCCTTTACTTGCACAAGTTTATCCAAGAAAAATGTCAACTTACGTGTTTGGTGCTTTGCGGTTCTTCGGTTTCGCTGGAACTGCCAGAGCTGGTTTGCCTGTGCCCGTGGTCGTGCCCGTGTTCGTGACCGGCCCGGGTGCTCAAAGTGAAATGGTCTTCGGTGGTTTGGCCTGGTGTACCGCCGCCTTCCGGTAGTGCATCGTAAAATTCGTCCTCCTCGTTATTGTCCGCATTAACTGCAAGACGAATAACCGAATCAGATAGAGTGACCTTCTTCAGAACCTCTAAAGCACTGATTATGAATTTATTTGTAGGTTCATCAATTTTAACTAGCAGGATTACGACTTGGGTAAAGTTAGTCACGCCGAAATTTTGTATGGCACAAGTGAAAACATCAAAAAGAAACGATCGATCGTGCGTTCGATCATCGAAGGGTTTCCTTTGTATTCTTCGCGTTGTTATAGGGATGTAGTAGCGACAGCTTGGTAGGTACGAACAATTTTGCGTCGTGAAAAATATAAACATCAAAGTGAAAAATTAGGTTATATCGAAATGTCAAGTTTAAATTATTGCTGCTGAAAAGAGGTTGCTACGATAATTTGGTGCGACTTTTATACAGGGTCGGGTCAAAGAGTAAGAACATGACTAAAGGCAAGCGCGGTTTCAGGACCAATAATGTCATTATTAGACCTATAAAAATAGCTAAGGAGGTATAGGGTGTTCCAATGAAAAGTAGCTCGTTTCCAGAGCTTATAACTTTTAAGCGCCTAATCGTAGAAACGTGCGGTTTTCGCTGATATGTGTTATTTTGCTATAAGTTTTGGTTTAGTAACACAGAAATTATGTATTACTACAGGGTATTTTTTAAAAATTTCCTCTTTTAAATTCACCGTAACCAAATTTTATCAAATTATTTTGTAAAATACAATGTACAAATTATACATTTTTGAAAAGTAGAAGAGTGCATCTTTCAGATGACCTAAACATATACAGGGTGTTCCATTTGATAAAATTTGGTTACGGTGAATTTAAAAGATGATATTTTTATAGGTAATACATAATTTCTGTGTCACTGAAGCAAAACTTATAGCAAAATAACACATATCAGCAAAAACCGCACGTTTCTACGAGTAGGTGTTTAAAAGTTATGAGCTCTGGAAATGGGCTACTTTTCATGATTTTTTTCGACCTCGAGAAATGCAGAGAAAAATACAAAATTTTAAACTTAAGCTTTAATCCATCTTGCGGTGAGTTGATTAGATTTTGGGCATAGTCGAAATATCTGAGGGGTACTTTATAGGGGGTCGTTTTTCTACTTTATAGAATATATCTGTATTTACGCTTGGAAAATAAAAGTTGCTTGTAATGTTATTCTCTATAATTTTTGTCATATACAAAATTTTCCTAAAATTGTTCGTATTCGAGAAATTTGACAAAAAGTGCAAAATTTGAATTTTTAAAAATATTTTAAATACAAGTTGCTTATGATATTATTCTCTATAATTGTTGCCAATACATGTTTTCCATAAAATAAACCGTATTCGAAATATTTGAGGAAAAGTGTAAATTTCAAATTTTGAAGGTGCTTTTATTCATTCTGCGGTGATCTGATTAAATTTTGGGCATAAAGGGGTACTTTACAGGGTGTCGTTTTGTACTTTAAGGGATATCTCTTATTTACGATTGAAGAAGAAAATTCTTCAAATAAAATATGTTTGCGATACCATTCTCTATAATTTTTGTGTTATACATAATTTCTCTAAAATGAACCGTAATGGAGAAATGTGAAGAAAAGTTTAAAATTTTTATTTTTCTGTATTTTCGTTGGCAATGAATATATATAAAAAAATATTCCGAGTAAGATGTGTGTGAAAATGTATTTAGTTCATTCTCTAAACATTTACAGAGGTGACACAATAGGCTGTACAAAATAACTGGAGAAACCATGTAATAAGTACAGGACAGTCATGTGTTGGACACATCAAATTTTTTAATTGTTTTGGGAGCTTCTCTAATACATAAAAATGAGATACAATACACACTTTAATACTCAAATTTAAAAAGACGAGGTCATGGGCGATATTTTTGATAATCTTTGGTTAGGTTATCATTAAATTGTAAAATTAACATTCCTGCAGAACAGCCACTTCAGTGCATAATGCACATGCGAAAGTCTGAAAATTAGTCATTGTTTGCATTATCGTTAACTTTATTTTGTTGCAAGTGCAGTATAGATATTTTTAGATTAATATTATGTGGTGCATTGAATTAGTAATAAAATTAGCTTTCAAGTGAAGGGTCACAATTTACAATACGTAACAGTTTTTATCAAACCAGAGGGCGCTAAATCGATTATTTTCGATTAATCGATTATTTTAAATTAACCGATTTTCGGTTAATCGTTTAATTTCAATTGATCGTTTAATTTCGATTAATTATTTTCGATTAATCGATTATTTATTTTTATAATCGCTCAGCCCTAATTATAATTACCTATTCATTTATTAAAAATAACAGTTGAATAAATTTGAAATTTTGCTTATCTACTCATTTTGCATATTGTTAATAAAATAGTCCTAAACTGTTCAGGGCCTCCAATAGTTTAAAGACAGCCCTGACATTATTAACAATTTTTTAGAGCATTGATCTGTGTTTAGTTAATTAAAATAGTTTTAAATAATTTGAACTGGTCTAATAAATATATCAACGCATTTCGTATGTCTACTACAAAAATTAAGGTCATTGTCTAGTTTGATATTTTTTCGCTCATGAAAAAACCAACCATACGTGCTTGTAGGTATTACTATTGTAAACAAAAAATCTTAGTTCCATATCTTGTGCAAATTAATAATAACGACAGAATTTTTTTAAATAAAAGTATTTCACAAATTATCTCAAATCCTCAAATATGCTACTTTTATGTTTTACACTGTCGCCAAGTCGCACAAAAAGTTAACTATCCAATTATTTATTATCGAAATGTCGTCTGTGTACAGCAACTAATGACGTTGTTTTACCCACTCAGAACCCTTATCCACTTCCATTCCCGTAAAACTGATAATATTAATTAAAAAAACGGCATATTTTTATTTAAAAAATAATTTGTCATTATTAATTTGCACAAGATAATAGAACTTAATTTTTTTTGTTTACAATAGCAATACCTACAAGTACGTATGCTAGTTTTTCCGTAATCAAACAGATTTGACATTTACCAAAATTAAATATGAATATCAACCTTAGAGCATTCTAAGATATCAACCTTCTGAAAGTTCACGATACTAAGTTACAACAAAATGCAATTATAAATAAAACATGCTAGAAATAGAATATTTTTTGACAGGACTTGTGGTATTTACACAATAAAAAAACACATTTGATTAATGCATCGCAAAACTTATCGGTATTTCTAGTAATACTAACAAATGCTGGGAAAAAAAAAGTGTCAACTTCTTCACTAAATCATTTAAATAAAACCAATAATTAATCACTTTCGCGCACATTAAACATTGATCCAACCAATAATTACCTCAAACACAACACGAAAAAAATAACTTACTTTTCAATCGTTTTACAAGAAATTTTAAACGATTTTTCATGTTAAAATGCCAATTAAGAGAACCATTTGCCAACAGAATAAACAGCGTGTGTATAATAATATGTATATCACAATGGTATGGTCGATAACATGATAACCACCGAATACAGTAAGTCAGTAAGTAATGATTAATTGACTCCTTATTTCTTATCAACTGGGTGATACATTTTCAGCCGCCGACAAAGCATTAGATCATTCAACGTTTAATGTTAATAATATAATAAACAAAACGACGTGTCTTAAAACTAAACAAATTCTTGAATGGTACGAATACCTTCGATTTGGTTTAACCTTAGCATAGGCGGAGCACCGCAATTTAAATGCGAGGTACAAACAAATTATTTCCGTTTATAGAAATTTTACACATTTCATGGTGTATAAAATTAGACATTCCAACAACCTGTCAAACAATAATTAGGCATCCCCTTCGAGCATATATTACTAGAGCCATTGTCCAAATGGCTCAGAGAAGAAAAATAGTGTCCAGTATTCCCATTGGTCTGTTTCGTTTTTCTTGGCATGTCAAATCATTTGAATTTTTCAGAACTGTCATTTGATTTTTGATTTTCATTAATTTCTAGCTTATTTTTGTAATTTATAAGTGATTTTTTGTGTTTTATTACTTTAGTGATACACATTTTAACAATGGTGAGAGTTTATGTAAGTTGTAAATAGAAATAAGAAAAGGCATCATGAAGGGCATTTCACAAGTAAGTAACCATTAGCGTATCTACCATTTTTTTAAAAAATACATAGTACCTACATTTTATGCAAAAGGCCGTTAAACATGAATTTAAAATAAATGGTAAATTTAGTGAATTAAATTTAAAAAACTTGTATTATGTATGAGGAATATTGTTTTTGATTTTGGATTCTAGTGAAAAGTTAAAAAAAAAATAATCATAATTTTTCAATATAAACAAGCTTTTTGTTTTTAAGTCTTATCATGATAATGTTAAATCAATAATTTTTGTTTTTTGTAGATTTCCAGCTATTCCTGCCGAAAAAACGCATTTGGTGAAACATATTAAAACTTACTCCAGAAAACATTTCAAATAGTAATGTTTTATGTTCCAATCATTTTTCTGGATATATATTTATGTGAAAGACTGGATGCGAGGAAGAACTAGATTAATTCCAGGTGCATTGCCATCAGTATTTACTGAGACCGTAGAAGAAGATGAATCTAAAAGGTAAAACCCCCTTTTATCGTTTAAAATTTTTAATTTTTCAGTGATGATCTGAACCATGAAGCCTTTGGTGCAGAAAAAGAAAACGCAGAATTAGAAAACATGTAAGTAACTAAGTACTTTTTAATACAACATAAATTTTATTTTAAAATAATTACCTCTTACTACCTATATTTTTTATAAACAACAAAAATTATGTTCTTATGTTATGTTCTTTAATTAAGTAGACTACTAGTCGTTAAGAAATAAGCAAAACCTAATGTGAGTTTTTCAATAAAAAAGTCATTTTAAGCGTCTTTTATTTGCACTCCTAGTCATTAAGAAATAATCGAAGCTTAAGACAGTTTTCCAATAAAAATGAAGCTTCACTTATTTGTTAACGACTAGCATTGCAAATGTACCTAAGTACCTAAGTATTAGCTTGATTTCTATTTGAAGTATATCGTTTAGTAATCTATTGAACATTGGTTACGAACAATATTTTTATATTTAATAAATTATTGGAAAAAGTTCTTGTATTATAATTCTCGTAAACTTGTGTTAAGAGATATCATAAATATTTGTATAACATACCTATTTATTTATATTTTTGATTTTTAAATATAAGCTTTTTTTTTATTGCCTATTATTTCAACCTTCATTTTTCCGTTATACACTTTCTGATATTTGAATTAAAAAAATCTGATGTTTCCAACACAAATAATAATAATATTACTAATAATAATTTACTATTACTAGATAGGTACCTATTTAAATAATGCAAGATTATAAAATATGTGCATAATTTAAAAGAATTTTGAAGGTATGTATCAAATTTATTATTTATATTAATTGCAAACCCCGTAAAAATGATGCGACATTGGTAATAGTTTCCAGGCATTTCCCCTCATAACGTGAACAAACCCTAGTGAATGCGGACTCTATGAAATATATATGCTCGAAGGGCATCCCAAATAAAATGGCTGCTCGTAGGAAATGACAAGCCATTGACAGGCACATGATAGGTTATATGGCAGCACTGCAAGACTGGTGATTTTACAGGATCAATCATATAGATAAGTAATATGGATTGATCATCCATGTTTTTAAAAATAAACATAAGCTTATGCCTTGAAGTAAAACTGTAGGTAATTATTTTTAGTTTACTATTCAAAAGCTGGAAAGTGGTTTCAACATTTTTGCTAAACCGATTCAAATTAATGAACACTTGCCAGGTAAGCCAAAGCCGCTCGCAAACAAAGCGCTTTGAGCAATCTACATAACTGTCAATTCCCACTTGGAGCATTTTGGCAGGTCATTGTAATGTCTAATTAGGCATTCCAAACTGAATGCCTACCAGTGGGCTTTGACGGGTTATGATATTGAAAAATTATGGCAACCCTGTAGACCTGGTGATTTGACAAGGTCAATGAAATAGATAGTTACATAGATTGATTATCCATATTTTTTAAAATAAACATAAGCGTATGCCTTGAAGTAAAAATGTAAACAATTATTTTTTTTAAATATCTAAAGCTAAAAATTGGTTTTAAAACACATTTTTGCTAAACCGATTCAAATTAATAAATATTTGCCAGGCAATATGGCCGCTCGTAAACGACCAGCTTTGAGCAATCTATATAACTATATATGTATCATTGACCCTGTTAATGACAACAGGGTTGCCATATCTAAACTGTCATTACCCACTGGTAGCCATTTGGACAGGTCGTTGGAATGCCTAATTAGACATTCCAAATAAAATGGATGCCCGTGGTTTATGATACGACACTGTGGGCCTGGCGATTTGACAGGGTCAATGATATAGATTAATAATCCATGTTTTTCAAAATAAACACAAGCTCATGTGTTAAAGTAAAAATGTAGGTAATTATTTTTTTTACTATATTAAAAGGCTAAAAATTGGTTTTAAAACACAGTTTTGCTAAACCTATTCTTATGGCAATATGGCCGTTCACAAAGCGACCCGCTTTGAACAATCTATAAAACTATACAGGGTGGGCAACCGGTAACGCCTCCGTCTGTGGAGCCAAAACTATTTGACTTTTTAAAATCTGTTTTCACAGCAAGATGTATATCAGAAAAGACAACTATTTCAAAATATCAATTATACCTATCAAAGTTAGGTTTTTTCACATTGTATTTTATTGTATATTTGAATTGCCCCCGCTTTTCCCATTATAACAACACTAAATAGTATCAGAATATACAAGGTATTTTACACGCTACAACCAGTTTTATATGAAAATCGTATCGATTTCAATGACCTGAAAACCAATTTTTTTTTCCGGTAAAAGGGTTTCGTATTAGTCAAAATTTATGTCGATGCACTACTTTTTTCAATTAGAAATAAATCTGTACAGGGTGGGTTAAAACTCAAATACATCATTTTTTTTAATTGACATCACAATTTAAAAGTATTTCAATTAAAGTTTCTTTTAAGTTTAGCATTCTATATATCTAAGGTTAATAATTTTAGGAGATTTTTAAATTTAAATGACAAAAAATAATTCACAAAATAGTTTAATTTTAACTGGCCACTGATTAAGAGGAAATAACATGTTTGTTAATTAGTGATTAGAATTTAACCAGCTGTAGTTTATTATAGACTAAAAAAAGTTTTTGACAACTGCTAATAGAACTAACATTCAGTTAAAAATAAATTCTAATCGCAATTAATTCTAGACTTATTCCATTATAATACCTACTTTATTCTAAGTTTATTATATTTTTAAGTTGAATTTGAAACTTCAATACTGATAGTTCGTTATTACTAACGTCATTAGTGTTGCAATATTTATTTTTAAAAAAGTCTAGCCAGTTTTTTAACATGACCTTTAGTCGCGAATAAGAGAAGTATTTCGAGTGTTACTTAAAAAAATGTTTAAAAATGTGAGTTGGACCCTCGGTTGGACCCTTGAAAATCACCTTAAGATTTCCTTAAATATTATTGAAGGCTACTTAGATAAATTTTAAAAATTAAATAAAATTGTCAAAATAACTCTTAATAAACTTAGGTAGGTATTATTTGAAGTTTTCGGTTGCTATTTTTATTTATTTTTTTTACAGAATGTAGTCTCATTAGGTATTGTCAAAAACTTATTCAGCCGATAATAAATTACAGCTCGTTAAATTATAAATACCAATTAAAAACAGCGACTAGTTAAAATTAGAGTATTTTGTGAATTATCTTTTTTCTCATTTAAATTTAAAATATCTCAAAATTATTAACTTTAGGCATAAGAAATGCTTAACTCAAATGAAACTTTATTCAAGGATGTTTTAAATAAAAAAAATTGAGAAAATTTTGTATTTGAGTTTTGATTGACCCTGTACATATTTGTTTCTACTAATATCTAAAACTTTTTTACCGCAAAAAATTTAATTGTTTCGTTTGCATTATACAGGTCATTCAAATTAATACGATTTTTATATAAAACTGGTTATAGCGTGTGAAATACCCTGTATAATCTCATACTATTTGGCATTGTTATAATGATAAATGCGAGGACAATTCAAATAAAATACAGGGTGTTTAATTTAAAAAACAACTTTGATACGTATCACTTTCTTGGAGAACCCTGTATAATTGAAATTATTTTTAAATTGTCGCCTTTTCTGATACATCTTGCTGTGAAAACAGATTTCAAAAATCATATAATTTTGGCTCTACAGATCGAGGCGTTACCGATGGCCCACCCTGTATATACCACTAACCGTGTCAAAGCCAATGGGCCTGCAGCCCTGACATATCATAACCCACGGGCAGAATGTTGACAGGTCGTTGGAATGCCTAATAGCTGCCGGTAGGAAGGGCTCGAATATCTAAGGGGATTGCGACATAGCCTTCCATCTTGGACGCTATTTTTATTCGAAATAGTCGCCAAGCCTACCAATTTATGAAAAATGTAAAGGCAGTTTTTTTTTAAATAATATTTTCATTATGTTCGACATAAAATATTTAAATCTAATCAATTAATCACGATTTCACGTGTTGTAGATAGAATTCATCGTATGTCGCAACCCTTTATATACACCAATCCTTACCACGACAGCCATTTTGTTTGGAATGCCTAATAAATTAGTATCATTTTAATACGCCATAAAAGTGTGACGTAATTTTGGTTCCACTGACAGTTAATACTAACCTAACTTTTAACAACATTTAGCGTATTAGGCTTAGCTAAGGTATTAGGCATTCCAACAATCTGGCAAACAGTAGCTGACGGTGTGAAGGGCTCATATATCTAAGGGGGTTGCGTCGCGTCATAGCCTTCCATCTTGGATGCTATTTATTACTATATAGAGTGAGTAATATTTGACTTTCACAGCCACTCTGGATTTAAAAAGAAACTAAATGGTACAAAGATAACAATTTTCCGTACATTTTTTTTTTAGAAAAAAGTTTCTGATTGATTACCGTTAACTTTTCTAAAGACTGTATATGAGTCCCCCGTCCCGTTACAATTAGCACATTTATTAAAATTTTTAATTAAATTTAAAAAAATGTTTGAACCGCAAAATGGCGCTGCATGTCATACACAAAAAAGCGTTAAAATGGATTAATGATAAGAACATTTCACTGTTAGAATTGATTTCATTGAAATGATTTCTTCTCGTAGTGTCAGTCACTAAAAATTTGAGAAGTGTGTCAAATGAAGCAAGACGGGGTTCGTATATTTTTTAAGTTCTACGTTAAATATAAAATAATTAATTTTTGGTTGAATAAGTAATTTTGCAAAAAAAATACTAATCTGATAATTAAAAATGTAGCCACATTAAATTTACATAAAACGGTCTAGAAAATAAACAAATTGTTCCACACTTGAAGTTTTGTAATGGCCATGGATTATGGTAAACACAATATTGTAAAACATGAGCAAATATTTCAAGGTCTAATTTGGTTTAATCAGTATTAATAGCTGTTATTTTTATTAATAGTATTTTTGTAGACTAAAAAAACTATTTTATTGAGGACTAATATAGGCCCCTTTGTAGAGAATGTAACAAATTATATAATTCCCTTCCTTCAACATATTAGACATATCAGAACTGAAAAACTTCTATAAATAAAAACAATACTCTGATAAATAGCGCCCATTTATCAATTTTTCTTTATAACATCTGCCATGATACCTTAAGGGAATAAAATCAAATGGACTTGTTTGCAATAATAATAAAATTGTAGATATTTTGTACGACAAAATTATGAGTTGCCGAAATGACAAAATCAGAATACAATAATTAATATAATATGCATGCTGTATTATGCTATAATAATTAAAATAAAAACAAATTTTATTACTATTTTTTTTTTTTATTAAAAAATCGATATTTTAAAGTAGAATAAAATAAAGAGCTATTTTTATAAATATATTGTAATTATCAATGGAACACAAATTACGTCATCACTAATATTAGGTAGGCATTCAAACGATCTGTCCAAATGGCAAATGGCTGCCTGTGAGCTAGCTGGCTGATGGATTTGACTAATTCAATGATATATAGTTATATAGATTGCTCAAAGCGGGTCGCATTGCGCTCGGCCATATTGCCTCGCAAGTATTCCCAGATTTGAATATTAGATGTATAAATAAAATCTTCAGATTAGTTTACATTTTATTTATACCGATTACCTTTAATAATGGCTACCTTTCTTATGAAAATAAGCAAGCGCCAAAGTAAATTTAGCGCGCTAGAGCATCAAATTATAAGAAATCGCGGGAAATATCAACTTTTCAGTTAGTTTTGAAGGCCATTTTGTATAGTGATCATAGAAAAAAATGTGTAGTAACATTAATATTTTTAAGAGAATAATTGCTTTAAATTGTATTTATTATGGTATGTGGTATTTTAATTGTGTTTATTATTGTATGTTGTTTTTTATTGTTTTAATGTACCTATATAAAAAAATATGTAAATTATTGCCCTCCACTTCTGCTACTACTGCTACTTTTTGTATATTAGGTTCTTAAATCTGTATTATTAGTATTACTAAATAAGAAAAAAAAACTATTTTTTAAGAAAGTGTCAAATTAAGTTATATCACAAATCATTTGTGCGAAATTTTATTCAATTTTGACTAACAATGGAGATGTAACCACTAAAAAAAAAAAAAATGTAAATTGACCAGAAAACACTTGATGTGAAAATTGAAATTAAAAATTATGTTTAATTATGTAGTTTTTATAAAAATTCATCACTCCCGTGATTTTTAGCGAAACAATTATTTAACAATATCCATTAATTTTTATCTGACAAACTTTATATCAGCGTTACCCCCACACATCGGCGCACACGAACCACTTGGTTCAAGGTCATTATAATTCTTTCTGTGATTGAATGAACGTAACGATAGAATGCAGCCGTTAATTTACAGCAACAATTATTATTATTATTATAATTTGTAATACCTTCCCGTTTGATCATTTTGATTGAAAGTGATTGAGGTAAATTGAATTTAAAATATTTCGCAATGATTTTTAAATATACAGCGCGTCCATAAAGTAACGCATAAATTCATTATTGGCTAAATAAACAATACTATTAAAAATTTCGATTTTTGATTGCAATCTTCTGTTTTTTAAAATAATCTAATACACAGGGTGAATGAACTACCTTCCTGTGATGACGTCTTCACCATCTTTCCAATTTCTGGATTTCACTTATAGGTATATTGTTTATTTCTTATTTTACAAGTAGGTAACTTGTAATTTTTGACGCATGATACATTTTTGGAATCAGCTCGGAAAGAGAAATCTGAAAATTGGAAAAAAAGGGTGTCCCAATTTAAAATGAACACGTCATCACACGAAGGTAGTTTACCCTGTATTTTAAACTATTATTTTTAAGCTATTGCATACCTTTTATCGCGGGCTTTGAGTGCGGCGACCAAATCAAGAAATTCCGTAACGACCGTAACGAAAAAAATCCTAACACCCCCCACTCCAACCGGCACAGCGGTGCGGCGTTAAACAATATTAACTTCTCATTTATTCAATAAAAGAAAATCGAAAAAGAAATTCCGTAACGAAAATAAACCTAACACCCCCCACTCCGACCGGCACAGCGGTGCGGCGTAGAAAGCCGTGCATCGTCTAACATCGCTTCAGTTCGGCAGACTTCGGCACGGTGTTTGTGTGCGTGCGACTAGACGTATGCGTGTAGACTAGCTGCTAACTGCTCATAACTGATTCTCTCTTTTAGACACAATTTCGGAAAAATTGAATTTGAAAATGAATAATGATCCACAACAAAACATGGGACCACCATTGACGCGGTATTTTCCAGATATTTAGAGGATATCAAGTCTCAAACTTATGTTTTTAATTTCCTATCTGTATACAGATATAAGGAAAGTATAGGAATCATGATTTTTTCGACCTCGAGTTTTCGACGGATTTTTACGTTTTGAGGTCCCCTGAATCCGTTTTGACTATTTTCGCGATGATGTCTGTGTGTGTGTGTGTGTGTGTGTGTGTCTGTATGTCGCATAACTCATGAACCGATACACAGAAAAACACCAAATTTTAAACTTAAGCTTTGTTCCAACGTCTAATGAACTGATTAGATTTTGGGCAGAGTCGGAACATCTGGGGAGGTACTTTATAGGTGGTCATTTTTATATTTTATGGAATATATCTGTTATTTACGTTTGGAGAAGAAAATTATTCAAATAAAAGTTACTTCTAATATAATTATCTATACTTTTTGTGCTATACAAAATTTTCCTAAAATGGTCCGTATTCGAGAAATTTGACAAAATGTAAAAAAAATATTTTTTTATAAAAATTGTTCAAATAAAAGTTGTTAACAATATAATTCTCTCAAATTTTTATTCTTTACAAAATTTCTCTAAAATGGACCGTATTCGAGATATTTGAGAAAATGTGTAAATTTCGAATTTTGAAGAAAACTCAAAAACGGATAAAGAAAAAAACATTAAATTTTAAACTTAAAGTTTATTTCGGCCTGACGTGAAATGATTAGATTTTGGACAAAGTCGGAACATCTGGGGGGGTACTTTATGGGAGGCCGTTTTTATATTTTATGGAATATATCTGTTATTTATGTTTGGAGAAGAAAATTGTTCAAATAAAAGTTACTTCTAATATTATTATCTATAATTTTTGCTTTATGTCAACATTTCCTGAAATGGTCCGTATTCGAGAAATTTGACAAAATGTGCAAAATTCTGTTTTTTATGAAAATTGTTGAACTAAAAGTTGTTTGCGATATCGATCTCTATAATTTTTGTTTATACATGATTTTTCTAAAATGGACCGTAATGGAAAAGTGCTAAATTTAAATTTTTCAGTATTTTCGTTTTCAATGAATATCTATAGAAAAATGTTTTGAGGTAGATGTATGTGGCCAATGTATATATTTAGTTTATCCTCTAAACATTTATAGAGATGCTGCAATAGGTTGTACAAAATAACCGGAAAAAGCATATAATAACTAGATAGGAAAGTCATGTGTTGGACACATCAGATTTTTTATTTCAGATACCATAAATCTATAGTTTCAATGATACAAATTCCTGAATAACCTACATGTATTGTAAGATAATAAAATATTTTAAACAATATTAACTTCTCATTTATTCAATAAAAGAAAAAAAAATTGTTTTCTTATCGGCCACCACGCTCAAAAAGTGTAACTTGAATTAATATCAAAGAAAAAACTTGAATTAATATCAAAGAAAAAAAAAATACTGCATAAATAAAATAAATAAATAATTATAATTGCATAAGTTGATAAAAAATGCTATGCAATAGCTTTACCCCGGCAGTCCCCGAGTGTCACACGTATTTTTTTTTTATTTATAATAATATAATACTCTCCCTAATTCACCCCCTTACGAGTAAATTTCAAGCCCTGAAGATGACTGAACGACTTGTGTAGGAGAAGGGACGGATTTTACTATTATTATTTGCCGTGGCGCCCCGGGGCGACTTAAAGATGATTGATGGTGCCATTTGACTTGCCGGTGAGGAAAACCCGAAAAACTTCACCCACCATCATCGAGACGGTAACGCATGGCAATTTTATAATCTGCATGTCATATCAATAGAAATTGAATGTTTATTAATACGGCACACATCAAATCTTATAACGAACCATGCAATTTAATTAAAAATTCACATGGTCTGGTGTAGGATCCGAAACTCTGTCTCTGACCACAAACTTGCCTATAAATGAATATAAGCGCGTGAGAGCGCTACGCCACCGACTAATAAAATAATAAAATTATAAGTTACTTTATGGACGGAGACGCACTGTATATAGGCCGTAATTATTATACATGATCTCTACTTTATGTACAAAAGCTCTTGATTGTATACCAATGTTGGAATTTCTGTTATTCATTAAATTAATTAGTTAATCAAACAAAGAAAAATGTATTCGATATGCTTTTGTTTTAGTATAAATCATCGAAAACGAGACAGTTTTTGATTTTTTAAAAATTATTCATTATTAGTTTAATTTTTATATAAAAAAGTAGTTTCTACTCCCCTCACTAATGCATTTGTTAAAAACATAAAACTTACCTGCTGGAATCTGTGAATGGGCATTTGCGGCTCGTTCCAATTTAGAATGTTGTTGCGCAAGCGTCTCGACCATCTCCTGTAACCTACCCCTTTGTTCTTTTTCGTGTTGCAAGGCTCTTACCAGTTTGTGCCCATGATTTTGGGCCGATTTCAAATAATCTCCGCAAGACTGGAACAACATTTAATTTATATTTTTACAAATTTATGAATCCGATGATTTTACATGTTTTAAGCAGAAGTTTAGCCGTCGAAAATGAGGTGCAGATCTTTGCGTGGTAAATTTAAATGCCATGCTTTTCAACGGAGCTTATGCTGCTGAAGATCGGCGGCTCAATTAGTGCCTAATATAACGCTAGCCTAAAGGAATTTAAGGAATTGTCGGGAAATTGCAGAGAAACTGCCAAGGAATTGAGATAATTTTAAAGGAACTGCGATAATTTGATAGAAAAATGGAATTAGATGTACAAATTTTGGCTTGCTCTTTACATCTCGGATAATTATGGAGTATTGTAATGCGCAGACGAAAATGGGCGTCTGTACGTATGTGTACCAACACGATAACACTAGAAAGATTGATCCGATTGACTTGCGGTTTTGATTTTCTTGAATAATTGCTTCAAACTTAGAACCCTATTGATTTTCAGAATTTTCGGTTCAATCTAACTACTTCAATATCAATGTTCTTAAAATTTTCATGCATTTCTTATAGGGCTTATTTTAAACTTTGATTTACTGATTGCAATTTTTAGTCACTTTATAAGTAAATGGCGGCGGCTGTCAAGAGCGTAGATAAGGGGGGGATAATGAAGGTAATTATCCCCCCCAAGCCATAGACAACATCATTATTTTTTTAAACGTCATATTAAACAAAAATAGAAAGATAAATAAATACAATAAAACAAAGAGTTTCTCAAACATTGTCATCTAAAATAAAAATATTCCTGTAAATTGAAAATTCAAATATATACAGGGTGTTTCAGAATAAAGTACCGTACATTAATTAATTAAAAAGAAAAGCTAAATCTAATTTTCCTGTAAACGTCCCAGTTTTCATTTTACAGTTTGATAAAGTTAATTTCATAGTTACATTATTTTCTAAATATCTTCCCTTGTGTTAAAGACTTTAACTTAAAAATATGTATAGGTTAGTTAATTGTCATAATTAGTTAACACACTCTATTTAGATAAATTACGATAACCCATTTATAATTCAAACTTTTTGAACATCCTATATTTCACAAAAGTTAAAATAAATAATTATTCCTCAAGCAATTTGTAACAAAAAAGGACTCTTGGTTGATCTCTCTGTAGTTTTATCAAAACATGAAATCTATGTACAATTTTATCAAGAGCCGATTTCATAATGAATATTAAAAGGTCCATTAACAAATGGGACCAAGATTTTATGGATCTAATGATTCCATTAGTTAATGTACCTTTTAATATTGATTATGAAAGCGATCTTTAATAAAAATTTGCATTTTTGAAATTTTATAATTTATATAGATATCATGTTTGCGTATGACTAAAACTGAAAAATCTCGGAAATGGAATGTTCTACAGAGATCAATCAGAAGTCCCTTTTTTTGTGAAAAATGGCGTGAGAAATAATTATTAATCTTAAGTTTCATAAAATATAGGGTGTTCAAAAAGTTTTGATTAAAATTGTTTTCTTAGCTCTTGATTCTACGCCAATGGGTTATCGTAATTTATCTAAATAGAGCGTGTTAACTAGGTCTCGGAATTTTTCAGATTTTTGTATTCGAATATTCGTTTGAAACTTTATTCGAATACCCAAATTATTCATTATTCGAATATTTCTAAGTATTCGAATATGGCCCTATGAGCCCCTCCTGGAGCCGCTCTTTGTAAGGGAAGATATTATTTAGAAAATTATGTATTTATGAAATTTACTTTATCACCCTGTAGAATGAAAACTGGTACATTTATAGAAAAATTATATTTAACTTTTCTTTATAATTAGTTAAGATTAGGTTTGCCACCTTTTTGAAAAGTAAAAACGGAAGGGTTGTCAGAAAGGAAACGGGACAATGTTGACGACAGGGGATTTCACAAAAACGAAGTATTATTTTTGGCGAATTTATAAAAAAATAGGTCCTGATCAACTTATATTTAAAAAACCCTGGTCTCTAAAAAAAGGGCATCAGGTTATATATTTATTATCCAGGTCATTAAATGACATGTGCTGTAAAAAAGGACATTTTAAGCTTTAAAAAGTCACAAGGACAATTTGAAAAAAGGACTGTCCTTTTCAAAAAAGGTCAGGTAGATACCCTAGATCTTAACTACAAAATTACAGTAATTTATTCTAAAACATATATAAATAAAAAATTAAAAACAACTTCATTATAAAACTTTAGTCCTTTTACTGGAAATACACACATGAACTCTAGACGTTTCATTTTGCATTCACCAATAATGTAATCCGACCCTGTACCTGTGTACGCACGCGGCCTTCACATGGCAACCAATTCGTGATCGAAGCAACGCTGACGTGTGGAAACAGCCGGACCGCGTCTCGAATGTAAAAGAATACGACGGAATGTCTGCCGCTGAAGCACTGGAAGCGACTAGAATGGCGGAGAGTGCCGCTTAGTCATAAAACGGAATGTTCGAGAGCCTCTCGTATTTTCCAGTAGCGGATTTGGACTAACATAAATAGCCGACGTATCAGCGCCGAGTTTAGTTTAATGTAGAACATTGTATTGAAAATTAAAGTGTAAGAAATAAATTAGAATTGTTAGTGTCTAAATATTACATAAATTAAATAGTACGTCTGAAATAAATTGTAAATAGTGTGTTTTTAAATAAATAAACTTTAAATAAATTAGACTTTCGTCACAGGTATTTAACCAAAAAAGGCTAGTACTATCTGATGAAAATATTGATTTTCTTACTACAGACGACAAATACCTTGCAGTAAAGGTAGTCGATTAAGGTTTATATATTACAATTAGGTATTTATTTTTTTAAGTTGCATTAATAATGGGAATAATGGGTACTTGTTAGGCTAATGAGATGTATTGCATTAAAATTAGTGATTTACAAGACCTTGGATTAGCTTTTTTTAGTAAATTTGCAAAAACCAAGACATAAATAACTGGCTAATGTATAATTACCGACAATTTCTGTGGCAGTTCATAAAATAGCCCTTAACAACAGCCTACCGAAAAACCTACTTGCTTTCCATACTTTAACAGGATGCGATACAACGAGTCAATTTACTGGAATGGGAAAAAACGAAAACTGACCTGCTGGACAACATTCCTCCAACATTTCGATAATTTAAATGGATATGGATCAGTTGACTTTTCCGAAGAACTGGTTAATAATATTAAACATTTTTGTAAAAAAATTATATTCGTCAATCCCATGTTCGTTCTCTTAATGTATTGTTACGCTGGTTTTTGGTATCTCAATTTATTTCAGCTCAACTATTACAATTCAAATATACAACTAATAACCTAAAAGTATAACGTCTATCATAAAACTGACTGTCGGACGTCAGGATCACCGATTTATATAACTCGATTTAACCTTCTAGAACCTTCCCGAACATCCACATTTTTTTTGACAAGGAATAATATTTCCAGACATTTCTGGACTATTCTATCTTCTTATTTTACTCGTACTTTTACTTATGATGACCGCAGCACACTGTAGGATGATGGGTAACAGTATTAGGAGGTTTAATGGCCTCTTCAACAATGTTATCTAGCCTACCCCCAACAGACCATTCTTTATGCCACCAAGATTTGGTTAAACTCTTTAAAACCAAAAATGAAACTGCCAGCTGCCAAAGCCAGTTTTTGAAGAGGACAGCGAAAACTCTGAAGACGAGGAGAAAATTTAATGCGATTATTACACAAGATTTAAGTTGAGGTTTTTTAATTAAATGGATATAATTATTATTAAAGTTAAGGGAGTGCTCTTTCAGTTATATATTTTATTATTCTAATTACTCCTGGCACATTATTTCTTTTTTCAGTATTAATACTAATAATAAATACATTTATTCGAGATCCCTATTTCAAAGGTCACGTATAAGGAAAGTATAGGAATCATGATTTATTTCGACCTCGAGTTTTCGACGGATTTTTACGTTTTGAGGTCCCCTGAATCCGTTTTGACTATTTTCGCGATGATGTGTGTGTCTGTGTATGTGTCTGTGTGTGTGTGTGTATGTGTGTGTGTGTGTGTGTGTGTGTGTGTGTGTGTGTATGTGTGTGTGTGTGTGTTTGTGTGTGTGTGTGTGTGTGTGTGTGTGTGTGTGTGTGAGTGTGTGAGTGTGTGAGTGTGTGAGTGTGTGCGTGTGTGCGTGTGTGAGTGTGTGCGTGTGTGCGTGTGTGTGTGCGTGTGTGTGTGTGTGTCTCGCATAACTCATGAACCGATAGACAGAAAAACACCAAATTTTAAACTTAAGCTTTATTCCAGCGTCCAATGAACTAATTAGATTTTGAGCAGAGTCGGAACATCTGGGGGGGTACTTTATAGGTGGTCATTTTTATATTTTATGGAATACATCTGTTATTTACGTTTGGGGAAGAAAATTCTTCAAATAAAAGTTACTTCTTAATCTATAATTTTTGTTCTATACAAAATTTTCGAGAAAATTGACAATGTGTAAAAAAATATTTTTTTATAAAAATTGTTCAAATAAAAGTTGTATAATTTTTATCCTATACATAATTTCTCTAAAATGGACCGTATGCGAGAAATTTGAGAAAATTGTAAATTTTTAAATTTGAAGAAAACTCAAAAACGGATAAAAAACATTAAATTTTAAACTTAAGTTTTATTTCGGCCTGACGTAAAATGATTGGATTTTGGAGAAAGTCGGAACATCTGGGGGGTACTTTATGGGAGGCCGTTTTTATATTTTATGGAATAAATCTGTTATTTATGTTTGGAGAAAAAATTGTTCAAATAAAAGTTACTTCTAATATTATTATCTATAATTTCTGCTTTATGTCAAAATTTCCTGAAATGGTCCGTATTCGAGAAATTTGACAAAATGTGCAAAATTCTGATTTTTATGAAAATTGTTGAACTAAAAGTTGTTTGCGATATCGATCTCCATAATTTTTGTTTATATGTACATGATTTTTCTAAAATGGACCGTAATGAAAAAATTGTAGGAAATTTAAATGTTTCGAGGTAGATGTATGTGGACAATGTATATATTTAGTTTATCTTCTAAACATTCATAGAGATGCTGCAATAGGTTGTACAAAATAACCGGAAAAAGCCTATAATAACTAGATAGGAAAATCATGTGTTTTTTTATTTTAAAAGCTTGTTTAGCTAATTTCGTAGTGTAAACATAAAACGTACATTTTTCGCAATTTTTTACTAAGATAAAACCCAGAAAATCGCATTTTTAATTTTTTTTTTGGCCGTTTGGTTTTTTAAATGTTTATTAAATTTGCGTAACTTAGAAAGGAACTTTTTTGATGTTGCGGTCATATTGTAGTACACGTTACGCTCTATGCAATGGTACCAATATCTCGTTTTACATATTTTGTCATGGACAGCAAAAAGTCCTGACGTGGACCCCATTGAAAATGTATGGAGCTGCATACTCAAAAAGATATATCGGAAACTTGATGCTGGCAAACAACGGTCAACCATGGGAAGTTATTGAAAATGCTTGGGAAGAACTCGAAGACTCCTACAACATGCGACATTTAATTTGTCCATGCCAAGAAGATTGGAAAGACAATAGCTCTGCAATAAAATATTAATAATACTATTCAAACTATAGCTGTAAAATTTCGAGGAGCATTGTCTTTATTTTCATTAAAAAATTTATCTACACCTTGTCTGAAAAGTGTTCACAATCTTTGTTGTTGCCACTATTTCTTAAAGTAAAATATGTAACAATATGCGGCATTTTTGAAAATTTATTCGACAATAATTTTTAAGAGCTGTCAAATTTGAATGCCACGAACGGTTATGATGTTAAGTCTAAATCTCACCATTAAATTTTAGAGTTCACATTTCGGTTTCAACTGTACATGTATTTCAAAGAGATCCTGCATATAATATGTCAACCAGCTCACCCAGCAGAATAAATATGAGACCCTTAACTATATTTGGACGTGAGGCGATTAAAGAGCACAATTGGTTAAAACACGCCCTTTCGAAGGCAAGGATAGAATATTGTTACGCAGTACCCTGTATCGTGCTGCGGTCATCATAAGTAAAGGTACGAGTAAATGAAGAAGATAGAATATTCCCGAAAAGTCTCGAAATGTCATTCCTTGTCAAAGAAAAGATTGTTCGAGAAGTTTCCAGAAGGAGAGGCAAGCTATATAAGGCGACGACGTGACGTCAGAGTTCAGTTTTATGATAGACGTTAAACGTTAATGTTATCAGTTAAAGTTATTGTTGAATTGAGTTATTGTAAAAGTTGAGTTCAAATAAATTGTGATACCAAAAACCAGCGTAACAATATTTACATGTATTGAAATCCGACAACCGGGGGTTGATAATTAATTTAAATAATTCTTATATATTACATATTATATTCAAATTTTTATTTCGAATTCAAACAACATCCCAGCGTATCCCGCCTCGTAGGCGCCGTTTAATTACTTCTGGGAAAAGAAGTCGACTCTAACGGCGCTAGAACAAAACAGATGTAAGACGTTAGGGCTATATTCAGGAATGAATACAGAGCTTTATAGTCTTTATACACCAAAGTCACAGTCGTTCTCTTTCTGATACATTTGCGTATATGGGAAATTTAAGTATAAATACCCGGGTTTTTGTGGGCTGGGGGAACATTAGCTTTTTCTTCTTCGCCGAGTCAAGTTAACAAAAAACGCAAATATCCACGTTACCGCCACGGTGACTCCTTTTTCTTTATATTCTTCAAATATAATTAAAAAGAGATATCGCTACCCTTATGGTGACCGCGCTTTTGTTATATTTTGACAACGGAAATAAAAGATATCGACGGAGTAGAGAAATTAGTTTCCATAAACGACGGCTTCTGCATAGATATCCAGTTGTCCTTAGGATGACCACCTTTTTCTTATATTTTATATTTAAGTAAAAGGAGATATATAGTCAGGTTGACCAAGCAGATACACGTTGAATAGAAAGAGATTTCGCTCCTCGAAATGTTTTGTAAAGTTGTATCTAGCGAGCGACTAAAATATTGGCGTAACTAATACTGGTGATACCCCTCTAGATATTTTATATCTCCGATTCAACATTATAAAATGTTACTAAATGATTAAAAGTACTACTCTAGGCGACGTTCGTAGTGGATTTCGTCACCCTTCAGACTGACCCGACGAACTTGGGCCCGGTATAGACTTTTAACAGCGGTATATTTTGTTTTCTGTAAGGTTTCGTTTACGTAGAATTAAAACGATAATCGAACTATTAAAGTAATCAAACTAGTATTTAATATTCAGATATTCCGGGGGAGAGTTTAGACTAACATTAATGAGTTACAGGTATCACTTTATTACTTTTATATTCATTAGGAAAATTCGCGTCTGTGTGTTATTGTCATATTTTTGGTATTAATTGATAAACGTTTATTGTGGAAAAAATTACTGGGTTTTATATTGTGCTAAATTATACTATTTAGAGAATCGATAGTGTTGTTATAAATATTAATTGTTGTAAAATCGGTCAACGCTCTCAAGTAATAAATTAAGTCATTTAGATTTATGGCCAAAGGGCCGAATTGTAAAGTTTTGGGTTGTCTGTAAACAGTACCTGCTTCTTTCCGTAGAGAGGAAACGCACTTTCGTTTTTTTTTTTTTTAATGGCAAACATATGTAGATTAGTAGGGTAAATGCCTTGATTTGCATATATGTTAAAGTTAGATTGCCGTTAAAAAAATATGTTTTCTGTCGTTCTTTGTAAAACAAAATTGGGTAGACAAATGTGTCATTTTAGCCGTAAGGAGTGTTTTGTGTATCGATTTTTCGGGAAAAAGGAGATATGTACAGCGGCGGGTAGAATCATGAATATTGATGAGGGTCGTATTTATTTGTACATATCCACATATCTTTAGAGGGACATTACGCGGAAGTAGTCGGTATGTTTGTTATAAATTGTGTTTGTGGACTAGCTAACGTATCCTCAGAACTGTGATTAATAACACTGATTTATCAATCGACAGAGCAAAAGAGCATCGCGCCGAAATAGAAGCCTTAGGCCACAATAGACCGCCAGGGACCTCAATAGTAAGGGCCTAAAAATGGTATTTCCCTTGCGGCTATGTAAATTAAATCCTGATAGAGGCTTGGATGGATCTCTACTGAGATACCCCAAAAGTGGCCCTGACGGGCATCCCCCTTTATATCAGGTGTTCTCCGATCGACCGTTCAGTGTTTTCCATACAGGACTGAGTATGTCAGTACATTACGGCATTGGAATATTAAAGAAAGGCGTGACGCACGGTGAGGTAAATCTACACTCCGGTTTTTACACATATTAGAAATATTATTTTAACCGACTTCAAAAAAGGAGGAGGTTCTCAATTCGACGCAATATTTTATATCTCACAACACTCCTCGTGCTACCGCTGTACTCTTTTATTAGACAATGCGTAATTCAGTAGTTCCGTGGAAACGTGTGATTGTATATTAGGAGACAAACAAAATATATCAAAATACTTCCGACTTTTATTTTACCCTTTTATGGGAACTAAAAGCTCTGAGGTTAGAAATAACACATTGGAAAGCCTACATAAACATAATGTTAAGCCTAAAAACGGCACATAATCTAAATAGAATAGATGTTAAATAAACAGTATTCCAAATTAATCTCGGCGTTTCCTTTGTTCTTCCTCCATTACAGCTACATTGAACTCTAAACGTAATTCTGGGGGTTTTTTAACATCACTTAGTGGGGATCCACTAGACGAAGTTTAGGCCAAGGTTAAGGGTATTTGAAAAACTAGGTTAGGGCCCGGTTTGTCAAGTTACAGTATGCATATCGCGGTCCGCCTAATATTCTATTTCTTTCTAATTAATACTATTATTTTTTTCTACCGATCTACTGGAGTGATGAAAGCAAACTTAACGTACTGTTTGACAATGAAAGTTTATTCCTATATTCTATTATAGTTTTTTCCATTTTTTTTTAACTTTTCCTTCACATATCTACGCATTTATGGGAGTAAATTTACCTTCAAATCAAGTTTATCGAATATAACTAATAATTGAAAATGTCCGTTGTGGGATGGAAACGTTTGATCTACTTTTAAGTGAACTTGTATGACCCACCCATCTCTCCAACAATATTTTATGCAAAATTATTGGATTTTTATGCCGAATGAATTATGTATAAATATAAAAGCAATAACGTTTAACAGCGTTGCGATACACGATTCATTTGAATGCAATGCATTTTTCTTTATTTATTATTTTCCCTATCTATAATTTAATCTTTTTAACCTGATAATTTTATAAAATAATATTTTTATTTTTAAATTCAAAAACTCATTAACATATTTCACATTTTAATTTTTTTAAATATTAAAAAGATGATATTCGTTTGTATTATTCATATCGTTATGCAGGTTTTTGGTATCACAATTTATTTCAATTCAACTGATACAATAACTACAATTCAACTTTAACAATAACTATCCAACTGATAACATTAACGTTTAACGTCTATCATAAAACTGAAACTCTGACGTCAGGTCGTCGACTTATATAGCTTGCCTCGACCTTCTAGAACCTTCTCGAACAATCCGGACTTTTCTTTGACAAGGAATGACATTTCGAGACATTTCTGGACTATTCTATCTTCTTTATTTACTCGTACCTTTACTTATGACGACCGCAGTACGCTACAGGGTGCTGCGTAACAATATTTTGTCTGCAAAATGGTTTCATAATTTTGTTAAGTGGCAATTGTATTAAAAAAAAAAATAAATTCTAATAGTCCTAGAGCCAACTTGCAGGTTTATGACTTATTTTCTTATGGCTGAATTTATTATTAAATCATACTACGTTCAGACTGTGGCGTTTAAGTAGTGATAGGCATTACAAGTGGTAAGTGCCTCTCAAAAAATTATTTTCTTAGAATTTTCGTTATGGTCAATCGACGATATGTGCCCATCTGTAAGAAATATTAAACATTTCACTAATTTCAGTGGGACATTTTTGTAGTGCGTGAGAAAGCATGCGCGTGACTTATTTTCTTATGACTGGTTTTTGGTTTATTTTCAATTTTTTGTTGTTTTTCACCATTTTCGCTGTGCCTTTTTTTCTCACCAACGTTTTAAAGTGATGCGCGAGTGAACGTACGAGTGTGACTTATTTTCTTATAGCTGAATTTATTATTAAAACGTACTACGTAGTAAGATATATGTCTCCAACGATTTTACGAAAGCGTGAGGTTCAGGCCGGGGCGCTTACGTAGTTATATACATTACAAATAGTACGGCCCTCTTGAAAATTGAATTATTTTCTTAACATTTTCATTGTGATCGTTCGATGATAAGTGCTCATCTACAAGACATATTAAACCCTCCACCAATTTCGCTGGGCCATTTTTCTCTCTCCAACGTTTTAAAGTAGTACGTGAGTGGGCATGCACGTGACTTATTTTCTTATAGCTGATTTTTGGTTTATTTTAAAGTTTTTATGCGTTCAACAAAATTCACCTCCTCCACTAATTTCGCTGGGGCATTTTTTTTCTCCAACGTTTCATTGTTTTAATGTGTCCAATAAGGATATTGGTCCGTTTTTAGTGTCCAACGAAAATAAAGAAGTACAAATAATAAATATGTTTTTATATAAACGCAATAACTTGACATAGTATTTTTGACTAGGTTTTGAAGATGCTGCAAACGAATTAGCTTACAATATTTAAAAATCTTTACTAGCCATTTTTAAGGTCTAAATTGTATTGTTTATTATAAAAAACAATGTTAATAATATTTTTATTGTTTATTTGTAATGGACACTAATTCAGTGAAAAAGATATGTCTTTTATCTTGCTTTGGTATAAGCGTTCACTTTTTAAAATAAGTCACAAGCATAACAAAAACTTAAAAATAAACCAAAAACCAGCCATAAGAAAATAAGTCACGGGCACGTCTTATCACGCACTACTTTAAAACGTTGGAGAGAAAAAATGGCCCACCGAAATTGATGGAAGGTTTAATATTTCTTGAAGGTGGACACTTATCGTCGAATGAGCATAACGAAAATGTTAAGAGAATAAGTCAAGTTTTTGAGAGACACTTGTAATGCCTATAGCTACTTAAGCGCCCCAGTCTGAACGTCGCGCTTTTGTGAATTCGTTGAACAGGTATCATAGCACAATTTAATAATAAATTCAGCCATAAGAATATAAGTCACAAATCTGCACGTTGGCTGCAGGACTATAAGCTTGTATATTTTAGCCAAATGTGTTTTATGTTTTTGTTAAGTGACAAAAAATGCTAATATAGTCCAGATTTAATATTTTTCACAACCACCTTGAATATAATTTAATTTTCAATAACAAATAAATTTACCTTGATAATGACGTACTGTTATAATTGGGAGGCACATTATTTTTTATACTGCAATAATTTAAACTAAAAAATATAGAAGAATACATACGATATTGTAAGACTTTTATTTATATAAATTAAACAGGTACTGAATTATTATAAGAAACTGAAAAAAATATAATTGTTCTAATATGAATGGAATAAATATCAAGCGTCGTATTTAGTATGCAGTAGAACAAACTATAGTCTATAGCACGGTTCACAGACAACACGGTGGCCTCTTCCGGCCGTTGCTAAGGAAGGGTGTGACGTCACGGAATGAAAAATCGAGCAGACAGAAAATATTCTGCTGCGGTTCGTACATTAGTTTTTTAAAAATCTATTATTTTATTAATATTTAGTAGTGTTTATATTTTTATTATTGGACTATATACCTGTGTTGGAGTTTTTATAAAATCGGTAATTTGATTTTTTGAAAGACAAGCTATAAAACGGCATGGAAAAATCATGTAATGCTTTTCATCAAATTTCAAATAAATTACTTTTTATTTGAATTATAAAGATAAATATTATTGTGTGAATGGGATATAAACAAAGTGTAATCCGAATTCAGCTCTGAGGCCGTACCCTAATCCAAAATGTTTAAAATAAACCATTCACACAATATAATATTTCTCTTTATAATTCAAATAAAATGTAATTCATTTGAAAATTGATGGAAAGCATTACATGATTTTTCTATGCGGTTTTGTAGCTTGTCTTTTAAAAAATCAAATTACCGATTTTATAAAAACTCCAACACAGGTATATAGTCCAATAATAAAAATAGAAACACTACTAAATATTAATAAAATATTAGATTTTTAAAAGACTAATGTACGATTCCAAGTAGAATATTTTCTGTCAACTCGTCCTTAGCAACCGTGATGAGGCCACCGTGTTGTCTAAGAACCGTGAGTCTAGAGTAGAGATACATAGAAAAGTATCGATACTGCATATCGATTCAGATCTAAGTTTAATGTATCGGTTCACTTTGATATAGTAAACAACAGTATCAGTACTCAAAATATCGAAATGATATACTAATATACATAGTACAAGTAAATTTATTTTAAAATAGTGAAGTGAACAAATCATATACGGAAGTACATATAAATATTGTTAATGTGTTAATTAAAAAAATATATTTAAACTGAACTAATGTATGTTTAGTATCTTATCCATAGATGGCAGGGTTTAATTTCGTCATTAGTGATGCATACGTGTTATTTTATTTTCGATACGATTTAACATATTATGTCGTAGAATATCGATACAAAATATCAAGTTTCGAAATCCTGAATATCTAGTCTAGAGAAAAAAGGGATGCAGTGAACGTAGCATATGTTCAAGAGGTAGACATTTTATTTATACCTTATCCTTCAATGCTTGTTTGTAGATAAAATGAAAATTTTAATACATCTGATCGGCCTAATAAAAGTTTTCGTTTAGATTTAATCATGTTTCCATGGTTTTTACGGTAATAATATTTATTAATATTTGTTAATATTTATTTATTAATATTTATTAATGTTTATTAATATTTATTAATATTTATTAATATTTATTAATATTTATAAATATTTGTTAATATTTGTTAATATTTGTTAATATTTGTTAATATTTATTAATATTTATTAATATTTATTAATATTTATTAATATTTATTTATATTTATTTATATTTATTAATATTTATTAATATTTATTAATATTTATTAATATTTATTTATATTTATTAATTTTTTATTAATTAATTTTTAATTATCTATTTTCTATTTATTTTTACGATACTCCCCATTTCCCTCTTCTTAAAATGTGAAAATTAAAAACGCTTGAAATAAGTCATTATTTAACAGCATCCATCCATCCATCCAAACTTTCGCATTTATATATTAGTAGGATTTTCATCTACAAAAAATATTACATGAATTAAATTTGCTTTTCAAAAAACGTGACACAAATAGCTTTTTAACAGAGAAAGACGAAAATCAATGCGTGGAGACATGAGTATTTAAGGAAAATAGCGGACGCAAGGAACCAACCAACTTCGTTATTGTTTTGGATAATGCATCCTATCACAATCAATTAAAGGAGTCTACCTACAACAAAGAAGATATTTCGAAATGACTTCATTCTAAAAATATTATCAGTCCTCCTAAATACTTGAAGGCAGAATTACTCGTAATAGCAAGGCAATATAAAAACAAATTCACAAATATGTTATAGATGAGAAGGCCCGAGAAAAAGGAATTGAAATTCTCAACACGCGAGTTAATCATTTAAATTACCTGACGTGCGAAATTTGTTTTTGAATGCAGTTTCAGATGTAAATGAAGAACATTGGAAAAATGCATTGATCATGTTAAAAAGGTGAAAAAATCATTTTGGAAAGTGGATATTGCAATGGAAAACTTAATAGACCCTATAATAATAAATCTCAGAAAAAACAATGCAAATGATACCAATAGTTATAGTGAAGACAGTGACTTTTAGAGATAGTTCTTGAACTTTTAATTTTTTTTAGGTTTGATTTTAGGTACCTACTGAAGTGTTACTTTTAATGCCAAGAGATTAAAAAAAAATTAATTCGTTCAGTAAGTGCAACAATTTTGTCATAAGAATAAGGTTTATTTTTATTTTTTTGTAAATAAATAATATAAACTTTTTTCATTCAAACTTATTCTACAAAGTGCGTATATTCCACTTGATATGCCGTGACCTTATTTATAGTATAGAAACTAATTTTGAAAAGTACGCATATAGAATGTGACGTTATATCCCCACTTTTACTGAACTCTTCTTTTATTCAGTCTATAATGTAAGAAAATCTGCTATATTTACTTAAATACTGTAATTGAGACAAGTTACCTATGAAATGATTTTGATTGCTGGGTCCTGGAGTAAAAATAAGGAAAGGAAAATAAAATTGTTGATTTATACATGATAGGAAAAGAAAATAATCGACAACGAATGTATATACTTACATTGACCATGGCATTCGAAGCGATCCTAAACAGCGTCGCTCTCTCGCACACCTCCTTGTTCTTCCCCTGTAACAATTCTGGATCCGGATTCGTTTCAATTTCCCCTAAAGATTTGGCTAAATTCTTCCAGTGCTTGGCCAGTACGTCGGCGCACGTTTGCAAATCATTCAGCTGCGATTCAATTTTTCTAACTACGCCCGACCAGTCTTCTAAATCACCGGAATCGTCGATTTCTTCGTCTTCTTCCGATTCCATGTTCCTTCTGAAACGCAAAAAAACATTTGAGAAACGTATACATACATGAGTGAATTTAAAGAAATGATAATTTTTATTTTTTGTCCGATATTTTGATTCTCCCTGTAGATATCAAAGGTTTCTTGACACCATTTTAATGGGCACAAAACTGCGCAACTTTTGTATAATTTAACCAACTTTCTATCGGGTACCATTTAAGAAATAGCAGTACTGTCCCTATGAAATAGTAAGGATCCTGTACATTCATTGCTAACGAAAGTACTAAAATATTAAAATTTTGCACTTTTCCTAAAATGTTTCCATTATACTTCATTTTAGAGGAATCATGAAAAAACTCGAATTGTAATTGATACAAATAGGCCTTTTCATCATGTGATGAGCGCAAGCGCAGCCGCCATGTTGAAATAGCGCCAATTCAAAAGTTTCGTACTGTTTTGATCAACAATGGCTGGAAAAGCAATATTATCTCTACATACAAATCAATCATTAGAAAAAATCGTTGATGGTAGAGGGGCTTATAATAAAATAAAAACAAATGCAAGCTGGCGGGGGTTTAAGTAAAGTTTTAGGGGTTCGAAAAGGGGTAAAAAAATGGTATTATTGCGATTTCCAGCTAAACAAAAATTTATAATGCAATAGCAAAAATCTACAGCTTTTGTAGAGGTCACTTTTTAACATAACTTCATCATTTTCAATAAAAAGGCAAAAGTTTGTTCAAATTTTTGTTTTTCGTTTTTCATTTTTCCTTTTTTCAAAAATAATTCAATTTTGATGAAATTTGTAGAAATTATACCTGTGTGTCTTAAATAAGCAAAAAAAGCAACTGTTTTTTATTTTTGACCAGAATTCCAATTTTTGTATACAGGGTGGGGACTTTAACTGGAACTAATTCGCTAGAGCCACAGGATAAAATATTTGGATTAAACGCAAAAACAGGTCGATTGAGTTTTTTTGTGGGCTTTCCTATCGTAAAAAAAATTCCCCCGCTTTTAAATGGTGAAACCTAACCTCACTTCATTTTTTTAAATGGGATGATACTACTTGTGGAACCTTGTTTGAAAGCTATTTTATAAAGAAATTATACTTTTGCATTATACATTTTTGTTTTTGAGGTCGACTTTCACCGGAAATTGCGATACCATTTTTCATCCCTTTTCAACCCCCTAAAACTTTACTTCAGGTTGCATTTATTTTTTATTTACTTATTACAAGCCCCTTTACCATTTATACTTATCAAAGTCCTGTTAACACTTTTTTTCTCAAAGTTTAATTTGATTGGACTATTATATCACAGACCAGTGGCACGTGCCCTAGTATAATAAACAAAAATAAAATAACATATATTTTATATTTTCCTCAATGCCTATTATTATTTTATCTAATATTCAGCGCAAACCGTGTTGGCACGACACTGGACGACCGGGCGTTGAGCGACGTTCCGAGAATTCCGAAATTAAGTGGAAGATGGGCACAGTAAATGTGTGCCTCTGTATTCTCTCTTATTATGATGCGAAAAACAAGGACAACGACAATATCGCTTAGCAAGAAATGAACACATGCGATGGATTATACGTCACAAGCGGGGCGCTGTCCTTATCGTGACGTGCTGTACCCATGGCACAGATTACCTAGACCAGATACGAATGTACGCAGCGGCATCTTTACCGGCTCCCTCACAAAGACGATGCCGGTTTCGGCTTAAGGTGCGCGTTTTTTGGACCATGATAATAATTTATTTATTGTAATTATAAAAAAACGTTAGTTGGATCATTGGAATAATTAAGAAATAAAACTACAAAGAAAAATAACTTTTTTTTATAAAGCAGTCAAAAATATGATGAAAAAAAAAATCAATAATATTTATAAATGGGACAAAATTATAATTTTTCTTTTGATTTTGTCTGACTTTTTCGAGGATTTCAAATCTCTGTTTGCATATTTATAAGTAATTTAATGGTGTAAATTTTCGCAAATTGTTGGCAGGGATGACCAAATTCTATTTTGCTCATCTCAAAAAGGTAAGCGTTGGAAATTCCAGGCTTAGTTGACAAACTATCAAATAGAGATATAAATATTTTAACACCTTTTCTTCAGAATCGTATGCTTTAAAATGCTCCTACACTATGGAATTTTACATCGAAGTGTCAATACTATTTATGTTTATAAAGAGGATTTTATTAAATGTCTCGAAGAAATTATGAACACAGAATTCGATAAAAAAACTATTAATCAGACTAAAGGGTTGATACATTTTGAAATACAGATTTTAGTTTCTGGTTATTTTTCTTCAGCAAAATAATGCTAAATTGCGATATACTTTTTGATCAACTGCAGAGTAGACAGCTTGATGCTCTCAAGGTTAAGATAAACATATCAAATTTTTCAGCAGCTATTCAAAATATTGGAAATAATATAGACACGCTAATTCATGAAGAATGGCAATCACAACAAGACCCACAAGAACTAAACTTAAACGACAACACCCAATCAGGTCCAAGTACAAGCAAGAAGAGACGGTTTGTCGAAAAGGAGGACCTCATTCCTAATTTAAGGATATGTAGGTAAATGAACGTTTTAGTTTTACTACCCACCTAACAATTGCAAGTTTATTTGATAGTGCAAAATTTAAAGACTACCGAGGTTGTTTTCCAAATGAGGACGTTGAAACTGTGTGTAGTTTATTTCCAAACGTAAACAGCTTAAAATTCAAAAACGAACTGTCCATACTTTACACCCGAGATGACTTTGTGCAACACAATAGGGCCGTACCGTTATTACAAATGTTTTTGAGGACAATTTGACAATTACATTTTCGGAATCTGTGGAGCTGCTAACTATCCTGTGTATAATTCCCATGGCCACAGTGGAGAGTGAAAGATGTTTTTCGACACTAAAACGTATTAAAACATTTTTAAGGAACACTATGTGCCAAGATAGATTGTGCGCGTTAGCCATGTTATCCATCGAAAAAAAAAACTTATTCGGTCCATTCCAAATTTTAATAATCTGGTCATCGATCACTTCGCTAGCCAAAAATCCAGAAGAATGGACTTCAATTATAAGAAATAGTATACAACTGCAGCGGTACCTAGCAGTTAGTCTTCAATTTTGTAATATTTAATTTGTTTTCCTAAGGGAAAAGCGAATCCCGGGATTTATTTCCAGTGTGTGCCCCACTGCCGCTAGTGCACGAGCCGCCACTGTCACAGACTTTAATTTTATGCAGTAAAATTACAAACAATTTGAAATTTCAACATTGACATAAATTTTTACACTTTAATAAAAGTTGCTAGATTGTGTTTATAGTTGCCAGTTCAAAAATTAAACCTCAAAAAGAAACTCAATGATTGGTTAGGATAGCGACATATGAAACTCTATTTTGTTTTATTGTTTTACAGAATTGATTAGATACTACACGATTATTTAACTAAAATGTTTCCTAATTAGTTTAGGAACATATTTTGAGACGTAAAATCACTTCAATGAAATAATAACAGTTCAAAAACTAGATAATTAATAATAATAATAGTATATTATTAGCCAATAACGGATGTACAATAATTCACAATATAAAAATATAATAACAGTAAATAGGTACATAAAAGGTCGAGTGACCAATTTTGCCCTAATAAATATACAGGGTGGGTCACCCAAAACGCCTCGGTCAGTAGGGCCAAAATTCATTGTTTTTTTTAATCTGTTTTGCACAGCGAGTTGTATATCAGAAAAGAAAACAATTTATAAATAATTTCAATTATACAGGGTTTTCCAGGAAAGTGATACATATCAAACTATTTTATTCTATATTTGAATATCCTTCACTTTTCCCATTATGTTAAAATACTAAATTGTATGGGATTACACAAGGAATTTCACAAGCTAGTTTTATATGAAAATTGTATTGACTTCAGCATGTATATTGAAAAAAAAAAAAAAAAAACAATTGAGAACCGTTTTTTACGCTAAAAGTTTTTCTGTTTTTCGGTTTTTCGATATTAGTCCACATTTATGTTGACGCACTATTTTTTGCAATTCGAAACAAATCTGTATAGGGTGAGTCAAAACAAATCTATTATAAATTATAAACTAAAGCTTTATTCCGGCCTGCGGTGAGATAATTAGATTTTCTCCAAATAAAACTTCCTTATAATACATATTATTCTCTATTATTTTTGCCCTATACAAAATTTTTATAACATATTCGAGAAATTTGACAAACAGTGCTAAATTCGAATTTAAAAAAAAATATTCAAATAAAAGTTGTTTGTAGTGTCATCCTCTATAATTCTTTTCCCATACAAAATTTCTCTAAAATGGACCGTATTCGAGATATTTGAGAAAAAGTGCAAATTTTGAATTTTGAATGTAACATAAAACGGAACAAGAGAAAAATATCAAATTTTAAATTTAATCTATCCTGTGGTAAACAGATTAAATGTTGGACATAGTCGGAACATCTGGTGGTACTTTATATGAGGTAGTTTTTTTACTTTATGGAATACATTTGGAAAAACATTCTTTAAATAAAACTTGCTTGTAATGTTATTCCCTATAATTTTTACGGGCGTAAAGTTATCCACATGCACAAATGTACACTGAGAAAAATACAGCGCCATTGTAATAGTCATATAACTTAATTCAAATGACATGTAGAAGCTTTTCATTTGCAGATTTCAATTGGGGAGGTTTCAATACATAACAACCATACCCGCAATAAACTTTTGCTCCATCTGAGGGGTGCAATTGGGGGTGAATTATAAAAAAAATCATAGAAGCCACAAATGGCATTGTACACCTTTCAGCTTGGGATATGTTACATAGTTTGCTATTGTCTTCATCCCTGATACCATGCTGAAGTTTGTCGAGTCGTCTGAGGGGGTGAATTTGGGGGTGAAATTAAAAAAAAATCATAAAAATGGCTTTGTACACCTTTCTGCTTGGGATGTTATGTAGTTTGCTCTTTTCTTCATCCCTGATTCTATGCTGGAGTTTGTCGAGCCGTCTGAGTGGGTGCAATGGGGGTGAAATTTAACAAAAAATCATAAAAGCCACAAATGGCTTTGTACATCTTTCTGCTTAGGATATGTTATGTAGTTTGCTCTTTTCTTTATCCCTAATACCATGCTGGAGTTTGTCGAGCCGTCTGAGGGGGTGCAATAAAAAAATCAAAGAAGCCACAAATTGCTTTGTAGACTTTTCTGCTTGGGATATGTTATGTAGTTTGCTTTTTACATCATCCCTGGCACCATACTGGAGTTTGGCGAGCCGTCTGAGTGGGTGCAATTAAGGGTGAAATTTAAAACTTAATGCAAAAGCCTACTTTGGATCAGGGTTCGTAGGATATATATCAAGTGATATATATCATGATATACAGTGAGCATCATAAGTCTTACCCCCCCCTAACTAACTCGTTACTGGAGTCTTGTTAGGAAAATCGCCGAGACAGGTCGATTTTTGTTTTCTACAATGTACATTTTTGTATGATTAGTTTACCCTTAATTGCATCCCTTACTCCTTACTCCAGGGGAACAACCCTTTCGAAAAATTTAAATGGCATGGGGTGGTGAGTGATAGCTCATTTGAAAGGGGGTTTTATTCTCTATTCAACCCTGCAAAAAAATTTAAATTTGCTTCTTTACGTGTTGATTTATTAATGTTTAAAAATAACAAAACCTCACAAAATAGGAAAGCAACTAAACTAATAGTGACCTTCTAATGGCAAAAAGTCTTACTTCACGTCTGAACCAAAACCAAAATCATGCAGGGCCGAATTTTAATTCTAAGGATGAGTGCGCTACGTTAATTTCCGTTATTCTGAAACAACAATTAGTCGAGAATTAATGAAGCAAATTTCAAATTTTTTTACATGGTTGAATAGAGAATAAAACCCTCTTTCAAATGAGCTATCACTCACCACCCCATGCCATTTAAATTTTTCGAAAGGGTTGCTCCCCTCCAGTAAGGGATGAAATTAAGGGTAAACTATTCATACAAAAATGTACACTGTAGAAATCAAAAATCGACGTGTCTCGGCGATTTTCCTAACAAGACTCCAGTAACGAGTTATATAGGGGGGGTAAGACTTATGGTGCTCACGGTATATCACGATATATACCATGATATTTATACTTTGATATATATCCGATATATTCGATAATTTTATTTATTAAATTATAAATATTTTCCACCATTCTAAACATTCTAAAATGTTTCAATACGCCCCTGTAGAAAAGTATAATAACTGTAGCGATTTATTCGTCTGTCGCGCAAGAATCGCCGCCCGAACTTTGGGATTCCCAGCTTCGCCACGATTTGTTTTGTTTTTGCTGTTTAAGTGTATGAATCAAAATATAGACAAAAAGAAAACCAACTTTGACTGGACATGGAAACCAGCCATATCTGAAGATTTTGAAGTTATTGTCACTAATAGGAATAACATTATTGATATTAATAATGCATCAGATGATGATATACCAATATCAATGTTAACAAAATAATGTTAAAATCTGTTTGTTTTGTATTTTTTTTTTGTTTTTAATTAGAGTTATAAATGTTATAATAAAATGTTTTGTTGTTTAGAATTTAGAATATAGATTTTTAATTATATGTTTGTGTTAAAATATTAATGTTTATTTTGTTTTTGTTTTTTACCTTTTAAGTTAGAATAAATGGTTTTGTTGTTTAGAATATAGGTTTTTGTTTATATTTAAAATATAGTTTGTACAAGAAACAATACTGTTTTTTAATTAAATTATTAAATTTTAAAAATGATATATATCGGATATATATCATGTGATATGATATTTATATAAATATCATGATATTTTCGAACCCTGCTTTGGATAGTCAACGTAGAAAAACACATTTTTAAAAAAGCAATTAGTTTTGGCTCTACAGATCGAGGCGTTACTGGTGGATCACCCTGTATAGACATTTAGATAAAAATAAATTATGCAGAAAAATTTAGTGAAAAGTAATTACCTAGTAAAAAGAACCTTAACCTATATCCATTATCACACAAAATTTAAAATTTTAAATCTTTGTGTGCGTAGAAAAATGTGTTTATATTTTTTTTTTTTACTCCTATTCTTTAATTTATTTATTATACATTCATTACCTGTACTTTAATGGCATCCATTAAGATACATATTTTCATTAAGATGCAAGTTTACAGCCAATAGAAATGCAATATCACAGCAAAATTTGGTAAAAATCATATATGCCATGAACATCAGGCACATCTAAAATTTATCAGTTTGACATTTTATCGTCAGATTTTAATACTGAAAATTATAAAATCGGCAAAAATGTATAGTGACAATAATGAACTAGATAGTCTAACTCCACAAGAAATTGTGGAACAAGCCACAAGAGCCATAAATAATTTATTACCATCAAAACCCACAAAAGTATATGAAACATTTTATAGTCAATTCATGGATTGGAGGCACAAGAAAAATGCAAACACATTTTCAGAAAACGTAATAACTGTTTATTTTGATGACTTATCAACCGACAAGTTTATGGACATATTCAATTTTGAAATCGACTTTATGTATTAAACATCAAGTGGATATATCCAAATATTCAAAATTACATGACTTGTTGAAAAGAAAATCTGAAGGGTATACACCCAAAAAATTAAAATCTTTTAATACAAATGAAATAAAGCAATTTATTGCAGAAGCCCCAGACGTTAAATATCTATTTACTAAGGTAAGTTACTTTTGAATGTAATATATAGGAATGAAAAGCTGTGATTTTTATAGGTGGCATGTATCTTTGGTATTATGGGAGCTTGCAGAAGACACGAGCTACACAAGTGGGAGTTTTGAGATCTAGATGATTTTCTATCAATCCTGTTAATCACAATTAAAGATACAAAAACAAGAAGAAAATTCACAGTTACGGGAAAGTATTATGAAATATGTAAGAAGTACATGAATCTTCGTCCAAAAAAATTGTATAACCCAATCTTTTTTTTATCAAATACACAAACGGAAAATGCACCATACAAAACGTAGGAATAAACAAATTTTGAAACATTGCTACTTACTTAAATCTTCCGGACCCCAATTTATATACCGGACACTGCTTTCGCCGCAGTTCTGCCACAATATTGGTGGATGCCGGTGGTGATATCACCACACTAAAACGTCACAATGGATGGAAATCCACAGCAGTAGTTGAAAGCTACATTGACGAATCTATTCAAAATAAAGTCAACGTAGGTAATCATATTTTGAATTCGATTGAATATATACAAACCAGCAATTCAATAAATATTATTCCATCAACGTCAACAACGGCATTAACCAATATTGTTACAAAATTGCCTGAAGTACCACAGTTGCATTTTAATAACTGTACCATCAACAATGTAACCATAAATCAAAAATAGTATCGAAATGAATAATTCTAATATTTCCTCTATTTGTTAAATTTTGATTTCTGTTTGTTTGTAATAAAGTTTTGATGTTTATTTAATTCTTCCTCTATAAGTTTAATAAATTTTGAAAATAAATTACTTATTTTTCTTTATTATAATTTGTTGGTCGTAGAAAAAAATAGTGTTTGCAGCTCACATTTAACACGTTGAGCGCCACACTGAAAACAGCATATGCACCCTGTGGATCGCACCTAACTGCGAATGAAGCGGATCCAGGATCACTCAGCTTGCCTCAACATCTAGGCGCAGACATACGTTAGTGCAAGCTGAAGGACCAAGAAAGTTGTCACGTAAGTGAAATTTGTTATAAAACTATGAGCAGGGAACATGAGGCATCATATGCCAGAAAAAATGCAAAGAAAATGAACACCAATCTGCGATGTATGCCAACTTCCAATGTGTTTGGAGTGTTTCCAAAGAGAACATTGCTAAAGGACCCCGCAATAATCTTATGGAAATTGGGTTTCTGTCAAATTGTCTGAATTTTTGATATGTTGTAGATTTTGTCATCCTGAACAAAAGTCTCTATGGGCACAAAGTGCCAAAATGAATATTTTGGCAGCTACGGAGCTGCCAAAGCTCCCCTGGCCTGTTGCAAAACTATTCATTTTCAATACTATTTACAGATGTCAAAAGCATATTTTAATTATTCTAATATATAGGGTAATGTTTTTGAGGTCACTGGATTCAACCCTCATGTCAGATTGGACAAATTGACCGTTGACAGCTGTCAATTCACTGTCAACGAGGAATATAAAAGTAAATATCCTCTTTTCACATTGAGAGTTTGGGTTTTTGAGGTCGCTGAATTCAATTCTCATGTCAGATTGGACAAATTGACAGTTGACAGCTATCAATTGACTGTCAACGAGGAATATAAAAGTAAATATCCTCTTTTCACATTGAGAGTTTGGGTTTTTGAGGTCGCTGAATTCAATTCTCATGTCAGATTGGACAAATTAACCGCTGACAGCTATCAATTCACGGTCAACGAGGATTATAAAAGTAAATATCCTCTTTTCACATTGAGAGTTTGAGTTTTTGAGGTAGCTGAATTCAATTCTCACGTCAGATTGGACAAATTGACAGTTGACAGCTGTCAACTGTCAACGACCTCAAAAACCCAAACTGTCAATGTGAAAAGAGGATATTTACTTTTATATTCCTCGTTGACCGTGAATTGACAGCTGTCAACGGTTAATTTGTCCAATCTGACATGAGGGTTGAATCCAGTGACCTCAAAAACATTACCCTATATATTAGATCTGTAAATAGTATTGAAAATGAATAGTTTTGTGCCCATGGAGACTTTTATTCAGCATGAGAAAATCTACAACATATCAAAAATTCAGACAATTTGACAGAAACCCAATTTCCATAAGATTATTGCGGGGTCCTTTATTGACTCATGAATTTTTCAGCTTAGAATTAGGTTCTATTTTTGAATATTTTATTTTTATAATGATTTTTTAGTATTTATTTTATTTGACACAATTTTCGACCCAAGTATAGCACTATGTTCCCTGTGGCCCACAGATTACGAGCATCCATGTAAAACTCATAGAACGAGTGCTCCCAGGCGGGCACTCGGTCCCAGGAGTGTATAACCAAATGTCCGCCGATGGGCACTCGGCGCTCAACGTGTTAAATGCTCGTTGCATAATATACTATTAAAGGATGTTAATAAACGATTGAAATTTGGTGTATCAAGATGGCTGTTCAATACAATCTGTTAACTAATTGATTTTTGGAACATTTGGTTTATTGCGAGATGGAAGTGCAATGGCATTCTTTTTTCCTAAATTAATATCATACACTTCGGTCCGAAAACTGCTTCTATAAACAACTTTGTTCGGCTAATTTTTACATCATCACTCCATCTCTACAAGGAACGTTTAACAAATTCACTTTTAATATGCATTTGCAATTTGCATTAATAAAAATATTAAATTTATATGTAGTTAGGTATTATTAAAAAATTATTTGATTGTTTCCTTTCTTAATTTATCTCCTGTCTGATTATTAGTTTGTGCTTACCCCGTAAGAGCGCGTATGGCTTCGCTGTAGTCGGCAAATTGTAACACACGTGATGACGTGTAACGTAAATCCGGTTGGCTGAGAGACTTTGAGGAGCACAAATAGAATCGCTTCATTGTAAAATGTACTAATAATTGTAACTTTTTTTAAGAATAAATGGGTAGGTATCGTAATAGAGCAAGCAAATTGATTATCGTCAAACTGACGGCGATTGATTTATAGTAACTTGATCTAAAGGCAAGTATATTAGGATTGATGAATAATAAATGTAGGTAATTTGAATTAGATACCTACTGTAACTTGGTCGAATTTACAAATATATCCGTGTAAAAATTGTTCTAAAAACATAAAATTGGGAAAATAGTCTCTATTGATGTCTTAAAAAAAATCACTTTCTATACTATCGAAATATTCTCCATATTCGAAAACCTAGAAAGTTTCCATATTTTAAAACCAGTTCAAAAACTTATCATTTTAACTGGGACGCCACAACTAGGGGAGAGTAGAGTAAAAAAGTGCTAAAAAATTTTATCTACATTTTATTATTTTTGAAACCATACTTATAAAATTCAACCTTCTTCAAGACAGTCATCTTTCAATAGTCATTTTAATTATATGCAAGAAAAAATTTAAATGAAATTATATTTTATTTCAAGAGCCTCACAAGATTTAACCAGAATTCCAGGTAGTCCATGGAATTGGTACTTTTTGCCTTACATCAAATGAGGTAGTTCTTGATTTTTTTTATATCTTGTTACTGATGAGATGGTAATGACAAATCCAAATTTTCCATTTCTTTAAATTTTAGGACTTTCATTTTATGTCAATTTTTACCACCAAGGACCTTTGTTACGGCAAAAGTTACAATGCATACTTTTTAAGTAGACTAAATTTGGAATGAAATGAGAATAATTTGGTTTTGGTGGGCCAAATAATTTATAAGAACGGCTATTTAAAAGTTTGCAAAATTTAAAAAAAAAAGGAAGTATTACTTTTTTTTTAGTTTTCGACAATTTTTACCCCTAAGAAGTGGGTTTATGGGAAAAGTTACTTTTTTTTTTAGTTATTAAAGTGCACTAAATTCCCTACAAAATGAGACCAATTATATCAACTTACACCTGATAGTTCCTGAGACACAGCTGTTCAAAATTGTTGAGGTAAGTAAACAAATATGTACTAGAAGGGCTTGCAAAATGAAGTTAGTGAAATAAGCAATATAATTTATTAAAATAAACATTTCACTAATTAAAATATTAATATGAAAAATGTAATGAAACGCCTCATTGTATTTTTTGTACAGCACAGTTAGGAAAATAGTTATTACTCGCATTTTTTGTATATTTTTGATGGATCAGGCTCGTCCTCTGAATCCACAGCACACCTTTTGAGGGCAGCTTGCTGAGGGAGAATTTATTCATCGAACTGCTCAGGAATGTCAAAATCGTCATTTGATGGTGTGTCATCAATGAATGGTTCCTCAATTTCGTCACACATCAGGTCTGGTATGTTCTCGCACGATTGGCCAGTGTAGTAGCTGCAAACAGCCAAGCATTTCAGTCCTGCTTTCCTGCAACCACAACTGCAGTTAAAGAAAATCATATTTAGCAGAGCTTGAGGAGTTGGTGGTGCCATCACCTGTTGAGGAATAAGGCCTTGTGTACTCCGCATTCAGCCCCAATCGAGAGGATTGTTCTCATTTCCCAGCCGCTTCTGGGCCTAAACAAAATCAACAACAAAATAAGGAACCATGTATAAAGAATGTGGTCTGAAGCAGAAAGGAATGCAAGCAAAAACTTATTCTCACCTGGTGGAATCTTGGCAGAGAGTGAAATCTTGCAGTATCCCTGGTTGGAGGCAATTTGGCGAGGTTCATGTTGGGCGTAACTGCCACCCTAGTGAACAACTGGATGTGAAGATCACTAAGATTTTGCGATTCTCAATTGCCTCCATAAACTGAAACAAGGAAGGTCTCTCCTGCGTCGGCAACTTGCTCAGGTGTGGCATTGGAGCTTAAGAAAACCTCTGCGTTTTGTTCCAAGAGTTGCTGTTTTTTTATTGTCGATAGAAATTTATTGTTTCCTTAGCCAAAAGGTCCTGATGTTGTATCATAACCGCTAAACGCATGAAGGAACAGTGCTATTCCAGGTTGTGATAATTGCGTGAAGGAATTTGTCGAGTAGGTGACATCTGGGTTTTCCTCTCCCATATTTTACAAATATAATATTGTTATTTGGTCTGTTTGTTGGAAGGATGTGGTCTTCTCCATCTCATGACAAACCACAAAGTAAGACCAACAAATCTATATCCTCGCCGACGATCTTCACTACTTTGTAGGAAGAAGATATGGAAATGGCTGTGGTTACTATTAACCTATCAGCATCTTCCTCTGCCTCTAATGTTAGAATTTTGCTTTCCGCACCCACGCACGGGGTACTGGCGTTAGCATGTTAATTTAAATATCAAATCGGTGATCCAGGTTTTTATTGTATTGTTTCTTCCGTGATATTAGTTGCAAATAAAAGTAAAAACAAATTGTGTTATAATATTTAATATATGTTATGTTGCATATAAAAGTAAAAACAAAACACACTTTCAGTAAAAATCTACCAGACAACTAAAAAAAATTGTAATAAATCTTTTTTTTTTTTTAATTTTGCAAATATCTGGCCTACCAAAACCAAATTACATCATTCAACAACTTTGAACAGCTGTGTCTCAGGAACTATCAACAGGTGTAAGTTGACATAATTGGTCTCATTTTGTTGGGAATTTAATTAAAAAAAGTAACTTTTCCAATAAACCCCCTACTTAGGGGTAAAAATTGTCGAAAACTAAAAAAAACTGTATAAATTACTTTTTTGAAATTTTGCAAACTTTTATATAGCCGTACCTTAAAAACTATTTGGCCTACCAAAACCAAATTATTCTCATTTATTTGCAAATTTAGTCTACTTAAAAAGTGTCCATAGTAACTTTTGTCGTAACGTAGGTACTTGGAGGTAAAAATTGACAAAAACGGAAAAACTCCTAAATTTTAATAAATTTTCATGTATTTAACTGTGATCCGAAGGGCTTTCGAGGTGGAAAACTTGGATTTGTCATTACCCATTTCATCACTACCAATTCTTAAAAAATCAGAACTACCTCATTTGATGTAAGGCAACACTTCTTTTTTTGTACGATTTCCATGTACTAATGATAACTGCATAGAAAACTATTTGAAAATTTTCTACCGTACTTTACGTGTAAATAAACTGAAATCTCTACAAAAGCTTCAAATCGGGCAAGGAGAACTATTTTAAGATACAAAAGGGTTACTCCTAGGACTTTTTTTTACCAAGGGTTTATTAAAAAAATATAAGCTATAAGCTGATGAGGACTTTTTTCTGGAAACCCTATCTTTATTCACTTTTCAAATGGGTGGCAACCCTAACTACTCCAATATACTTAATGCCGAAGACCTTAAGAGTGGTTATCCGTAAACCGTAAAACAAAGACTAATGTATTTGGCAATAAGTTATATCTATAAAATGGTTCATAACCTTCTACTTTCCCAATTTAATAGTTTTATCAAATTCACAATTACAATACCATATTTAAGGAATACTTATATTAATTAAGGTATTCAACAACACAAAAACAAACTTTTTAGGGTTTTATAATGGTTATTATTACAAAGAGTTAGAATTGGGTCGAGCAGGAAACGAATAATATCAGCTGACCTATCAGCGTACAGCCAAAACTACTAGGCCTAGAAAGCTGAAATTTGGAACATAGGTTTATTTTATAACGTAAGCATCCGCTAAGAAAGGATTTTTGGAAATTTTAACTATAAAGGGGGGAAATGGGAGGAAATGGGGGGAGGTAGCTTTTAATGAAACTCTTTGTTCTTTAAAGTTAGAAACATGAAAATTTAAATTACAGCTGCTGAGCAAAAATAAATAATGACGTTCAGGGTTTTTGGATTTTTTACATTTTAAGGGGGGAAAACGGGGGGTGAAAGTTTGGAAGGGACTATCGATTTTTTTTGTCTCTATGAAGTTAGAAACATGAAAATTGGAATTGCAGCTACTGAGTACAAATTAATATTAATGTGTTTTAGGGTATTTATATTTTTACATCTTGAGGGGGGGAAAACGGTGGGTGAAAGTTTGTAAGGGACTATCGATTTTTTTTTGTTCTCCTTGAAGTTAGAAACATGAAAATTGGAATTGCAGCTAATGAGTACAAATTAATAATAACGTATTTCAGGGTTTTTGGATTTTCACATTTTAAGAGGGGGAAACCGGGGGGTGAAAGTTTATTTGAAAATATCGATTTTTTTTAAAGGTAGGGACTTGAAAATTGGAATTGTAGGTTCTCATCATAAATAAATAATGAAGTGTTTCATAGTTTTCGGATTTTCACATTTTAAGGGGGGAAAACGGGGGTGAAAATTAATAAAAATTAATAAAAAATTAATAAAAATTATTGAAAATTATTGAAAATTATTAAAAATTATTAAAAATAATTAAAAATTATTAAAAGTTATTAAAAATTATTAAAAATTATTAAAAATTATTAAAAATTAATAAAAAATAACGATTAATAAAAATTAATAAAAAAATTTAAAATTAATAAAACTTAATAAAAATTAATAAAAAATTAATAAAAATGAATAAAAATTATTAAAAATTAATAAAAATTAGTAATAATTAATAAAAATAATAATTTTTAATAAAAAAGTAATAAAAATTATTAAAAATTAATAAAAACTAATAAAAATTAATAAAAATTAACAAAAATTAATAAAAATTAATAAAAATTAATAAAAATTAATAAAAATTAATAAAAATTAATAAAAATTAATAAAAATTAAATTAATAAAAATTAATAAACAATAAAAAATGAATAAAAATGTATAAAAATGAATAAAAATGATTAAAAATGAATAAAACTAATAAAAATTAATAAAAAAGAAAGTCATTTATTTTTTTTTATATTAATAACACGACTACATGCTAGCAAAGTCGCGAGCAGAAGCTAGTTTCTTATATGTTAAGTTTTAAAGCTTAATAATTAGTACCCGTTAATATCCACGATTTAACGCATACAATTAACACATTATGTAAACCTCTAATCAATTATTGCCAAATAAAATTTTACCTCAAATTTGCCTATTACCTAAAATTAATTGAAAACCCCCCAATTCCAATAAATTTAATTAAATTTAAAATTTTTAATATATTTCTGCTTATAGAATAAATTTTTGCGGCACAAATGAACTATTATGTTAATTATGACAAAAACATCCTGTATATATTACGATCTGGGGGGCGAGTAAATTTAATAATAAGAGATTAATGTACTTACATGGCTTTGGCTTTCGCCAGTTCGAGAGCGGTAACCCATTGTTGTCGCTCCACTTCTGACGCCGCTTTTATATGAAACGTTTGGGTCCCTCCATTCGAAATGACGAAAGTGCAGGCATCCACCGTGTATATCAAGGCACCGTGTAACGAAATACTACCCCGACAAGTGTGAGCCATCTCGGCCTGGTTCCTGCAAACATAAAGGTTGTATAAAAAAATCATAGCGATAATATCGTAAATTATTTTTTGTTAGAGGACAATAATTATAAACAAAAATAAAAACAAATTGTGTGAAATGGTGATAATCGACTCAATATAATAAAGTGTCTCCCAAACGTTGGGACATCTATAGTAATATGTAACTATAGTGTTAGAAATTTCAATATGTAACATAAACAAATAACACTAAAATTAATTATTGTACAAAAGAGCAAATACAACTCCGAGCATTTCGGTGATCAAATCAAGACTGATCAAATTCCCGTAGCGGCTAAGCATATTCAGAGTTTAATAAATAAATAGTCATCTTTTTTTTTAAATAATTCTGCAAAAATGAATAATAAAAATTATGGATTTAACAATAGACTCTTGGGATACAAATAAAATGATTTCACCCAACTTATCTACATTCAAAATTGCCTGATTAAGTCGGCATAAGGCGTGAAAATTTAAAAAATATAATTTTGTACATAGTAGGTTGTGATCATTTTTTTATCATTTTTGGTAAGACAGTAACTCTAAGATGTTCTTGCCTGCAAACACTATTACAGGCAATTTTTAAATTATTTTTCTCGTTAATACTTTTATTTAAGCTACTATTTTGGTAGATATTTTTCGTGCGAACCGTCTGACTCGACAGTTTGGCAAGGAAAGAAATATTTTTATTAAGTATTTTAGATAAACCAAAGATCACAAAAATAGTAACTTACAACACTGAAGTAAAGAGACCCTCATCGAGACCTAAAAAGCTCGAACTAGTGTTGTTGATTACCATTTGCGTTTAAAGAGTTGCTTTCAATAGTTCATGAACCATTTTTCTCTTTAAATCCTTTTCCGAATTATGCAATAATAAAAGGTTTGTCGAATGAACATTATGGTAAATTTTATTACATTCATGAAAATTACAAAACCATACCTAACTTTATAAAAAAGAAAAGAAACTAATCAGAATCACTTGCAGACGAAGAATCTAAAACCGCATTTGGGAAATGTGCTTCTAAAAGACTTAAGCCTTCTGGAGAAAAACATTTCTTCTTAGGCTTGTTATTACTGGATCGGATAAAATATGAAAAATATTTAATTAAATAATACACTTTTTGAAGTTCCTATTTTAAAAAACCGATACTCCCATACAAACTTTCACCTCCCGTTTCCCCCAACTAAAATGTGAAAATTAAAAAATCCTGAAACACGCTATTATTTAATTATAAGTAGCTACAATTCCAATTTTCAAGTTCTGCCTTAACCCTTTCACAATTGTACACATTAAATTAACGTACTAAGTTAGTCTAAAATGTGTGATTTTTTTTAATATATACCGATTGTATATTATAACGATTGTTTAATTTATTTATAATTTATTTATTAAAAACAGTTTATTTAATGCATTTATAACTTAGGCACTATTACAACTCATAAATCCAATATATTTATTTCAATTTATCTTTTCTATGCGACACTTAAATTTAAACTTAACTTCTATCGACAAACTCGCGCTATTTATATAAAGCCAGCTCTGCACCAGTAGTTTCTAGGCGATCTAGAATGTCCGGAAACTCCTCTATAACTCATTTGCCGCGAATCGATTTATTCGGTAGCTTCTTGAAGCAGAGCGTTTCTCTCAATATGGCAAGCGCTTGACTTTGTATTGCGGGTAGGTAGTAAACAAAGAACAGACTCGGCTTTACGCGACATTGCCCCCTCCTTAAGAAATAGTTTCTTCTGGAACTAACACTGAATGATTGTATCTGCAACTGGACCCATTTTTACAATTCCCATTTGTATGGAAATAACAAGGGACGGTTTTTGCTGAAACCTGGACACTAGGCAAATGGCTGCAAACCAGTATTTAAACTTAGTTATCTTGGAAAATTACTTCCATCATATTTCTAATGATTCTTCAATTTATCTGGTTGCTCTTTATCTTGGGCATAGCTAGTTTCTGTACATTGGACTCCAATACGTACTCCCTCAGATTGAGTAATGTTCCCCATACATCATGATAAGTGGATCGATTTCGAAAGGTGTTCTTTGTTACTAAATAGAAAAGATTCATCTTAAAGCTTTAATGCTTTTCCAGAGGGTGATAACTGATCTAGAAGTTATGACTATCGAACAAACTTCTTCCGCAACACAGATGCCAGACCTCGAGCGTCGTTGATGTTGGAGGAAGCGTTATGGATCAGCGAGTAGTCTTTAAGAACCGTGAGCAGATCTTGTTGTTGCTCGGTTGTAAAACCATATCTTGCTTTTCCGGTACCTCCATCAATTCTTCAAAGACAAGGTCAGGTGATTTTTGGAGCTGGTTTACTTCTTCTTTTCCGCCATGGTCACCGTTAGAGATCTTACTTATACCGTAAATGACATCATTAATTTTTTCTTAATGAGGTGCGAACTTTCCCAAGACCTTTGAAGCTTCGGAGAATAACCCATTTTTTCTTTTTGGGTTATGGAGCCAAACTTTGTCGCCTTCATTAAAACATCGCTGTCGATTTGCAGATGCGAGCCAACCAACTCATGCATATCGTCCATTTTTCCTTGTAGCTGGATAACATAATCTTCACCGGCTATGTATTCTCCAGGTCTGCATCCGAACTCGAGGTCACACTGCAGTCTCATCTCACGCCCGAACAGCAGCTTTGTTGGTGTTTGGCCTGTAGATTCATTGACAGCGGATCTATATGCCATTGCAAAGAGCGAAAGATACTGAGCCCAATCTCGCTGATGGTTGGAAATCACTTTTCACAGGTATTTGCCAATTGTCATATTCATTCACTCTACCATTCCATCCGACTGTGGGTGCATTGTCGTAGTTTCTTCATGCCTAGACTGTCAAAGATTCCTCGAAAGAGCTGGCTTTCAAAATGTCTGCCTTGGTCACTGTAGATTTACAAGGGCACTCCAAATCTACTGATGAATCTGCAACAGTTGTGTGATTTGGAATAGGGTAGACTACCCAAATAATTCATAACCACCATCATGTATTTATTACCACCTTCGGTCTTAGGGAATGGTCCAGCAATATCTAAGGCAATCCTCTCAAATGGGCTACCAACATTGTATTGTTTCATGGGGGCCTTCCTTTTTCGTTGGGGTCCATTACTCATAGCATAGGTGGTAGATTTCTTACACCAGTCCTTTACATTATCAGAACTGTTCATCCAATAAAACCTTTCACGAACTCTCTGAAGGGTTTTCTTAACACCGAGATATCCACCTGATGGAATGTTGTGTAACTGACGAAGTACTTCATCAACCACTTTAGGGCTGCATGATCGCTACGGATTACGAATTTTCTTCCATATAGGTATTGGTAAAAGTGTTCCACGCATTTCACAACTGCCAGGAGTTCTCTTCTCGTGGCGCAGTAATTTCGCTCAGGTTTCGAGAGAAATAACCTAGTATTCTTTCTTTCCCTCCTTGAATATGTGAAAACACACATTACTGGCGTTAGTATCCAGAGAAAAAGTTATCCCTCTGGTAGTGGGTAGCCTAGTATTAACGCTGTTGTTAAATGTTTCTTTAGTGTTTCAAAGGTAGACCAGAACTACCGGAGAGACACATGAGCTGGTAGAAGGTTTTATCACCCCGTATTCCTCCATTTCCCGAACAATCCTTTCAGCTTCCTCTCTCTTGGCCTTTGGTAATCGAATCGACCTGGCGACACTATGCCAATTTTGTATTTTACAACATAAGTTCTTCCTGTTTTTCCTCCTTTTGGTACAAAAATGTCTCGATATCGTCGAAGAAATCCTTTTATTTTCTTTTTCTCTAATTGATTCAGAGACTGATCAGCAACTACAATCATTTGCTCGAATTTGTCGTTGGAATTATCAGAAGTTGTTGTCTGACGAATTATCTAAGTTACTAGTACACAAGTTCCGATTCTGGTCTCTTTGTTGATGGTAATTAGGTGATCATTAACGTCTATAAGACGAACTGGAACCTCTTTAGCAGTTGTGATCAACCCGTTTCCGATCAGAATTCCTCGTCCAACCTCTTCATCGTGGTTCCGAGGTTCCATAATTACAGGTGTTCCTTCCTCCATAGTTTCTTGAAGCCGTGCTATTATGTTTTCACTTCTGCCAGGTACCACCGTATTCACCTGTACAGCAACTGGCACGGTACTGTTCCCATATGGATGTAGGAATATCTCTTCGACACCAACTTTGATCACTCTGTTTTTAAAATCCAACTGGAAACCATGTAAGTTCATTACATCCATTCCAAGTATAACATCTTCTTCGATATCAGCGATAATAACAGTATGAGTGAACTTGTTTGTACCAATTCCCAATTGAACCTGGATTTCTCCATGAATGGACACTTTCACTTGTGGCAGCCCGCAGTCGCAATCTTGTTGGTAGATGTCTCTTATGATTATTTATGGTTGTTGGTCGTATAATGGTCCAGTATCCACCAACAGTGTATACTTTTTACCATTTACTTCGCCGTCTACACTATCATCGCGATATTTCAAAGAGGCTATCAGTATGAGAAGGTCTTTGGAATGGTTTCGGATCAAAGCTACTCCGTTTGAGTCGATCCGCTCTAGTTTTCCTGCGGCGTGTTGTCTCCATTTGTTGGGACCATAGGACGTTTGCACGAACTGCTTACATGTCCCAGTTCACCGCAATTGCAGCACCTGATCTTTTTTTTGCCAGCAAAGGTCTTTATTATGTTGGTCGAGTTTATCTTTCACGTTTTCTTCTTTTACAGTCCTCACTTTACTGTATCCTCTAGAAGCCTGCGTAGCTGCCTCATACTCTTGAGCAGCGGACAAAACATCGACCAATGTTTTGTGACGGGCTAAGCGAAGTGCTTTCTGCATCTCGTGGCCACGGAGTCCATTAACAAATGTTTGGACTGCTAAACATTCCATCACGTTTTCTGGGACCTGATGGGTAGGCAAATCGCACCAACTTGGCAATATCTACTTCATATTCTTAAAGAGTCTCGTCTAGTTTCTGTTTGCGATTTTTTAACCGTGATTGGTATAAATGCTCCAAGTGTTCGTGGCCATATCGCATGTTTAGTATCTTTTTGAGTTGTTCAAAATCATCCGTCTCTTCCACAGGTATTGTCTAAAGAACATCTAAAGCGTCTCCTCGAAGGGCGATGGTCAATTTACTGCTTTCTCTCGTTCAGACCATTCGTTTGCTCTGTTTAAGGTAGTTGGTCCATGACATCTTCCCGTCGAAAGTTGGGGTTTTAACACGAGCAGAATTCCAATTTCAACTTTAACTCCACCTCATGGCACTTTATTTCACTGTTCTTGGTCTAGTCTACGTATTCCATTTCTTCTACCTTACTTTCTACCTGTTTTTTCTCCTCTACAGAAGCCATCTTGTTTTCCACATCAACAGAGATTTAATTTTTTAGAAAAGACATTTTGTTTTCCAAGTCAGAAGAAATTTCATCTTTTAAAGAAAATATATCAGAAGAAACTTTAGTTTCTAAAGAAATTTCGTTTTTTACGAAAGACAGCTTTTCTTCTAAAGTAGAAATGTCTAAAGAAACTTTACTTTCTAAGCAAGTAATGTCAGAGGAAACATCAGAAGAAATATCGGTTTTCATAGAAGTCATATCAGAAGACATTTCGGTTTTTAAGGAAGAGATCTTACTTTCCATAGAAGAAATTATAGAAGACGCATCATCAGAAAATAGATAGGTTTCCGAGTTCAAACCTTCACATTCTAATGATACTGTAAGCCGCTCTGTCAATTCTGCTTTCTTTCCTGTTGTCACCAGATCACGATCCTCTGGTTCTCGACGCAACTCAGACACTTTTAAATCGCTGTTTTTTTAGCCATTTTTGTCCACTATTTATTTACAGTTCCACTTCTAACACCAATGTAACGTTTGTTTAATTTATTTAACACTTTATTTATAATTTAATTATATATAACGTACTAATTAATTTATATAATACTTAGGCACAATTCTAATTTATTTATTACAATTTGTCTTTACTGTCCAACACTTAAATTGAAAACTTCTCGTCTATCGACAAACTCGCGCTATTTATATAAAGCCAGCTTTGCACGAGTACACTCTCAACAATCCAGAACGTTAGGGAACTCCATCTCTATGACTCAACGCAGCATAGCGATCCATCTGGTAGCTTCTCGAAGCAGTGCGTTTGTCTCTATATGGCCAGAGCTAGGTTTCATACCGCGGCAAGGTAGTAAACAAAGAACAGAGACAGCTTCGAGTGACAATAGTTACCTAAAACTAAACACAATTTCTATGTAAAATCATTACTAGATATCTAATCACATGTTTACTTTCTTTACACTAATTATCTTGTCAAATAGAAAGACTGTTTTGATTAAGGGAAGGTGTTGAACTTAAAGGTTACAATTTAATTAAAAGCACTCTGTATATTTATATACAGTACGTTGACTTTGCCATTCTGATTCCAGAAGAACGGTACAGAAATACAATGCTATTGAATAGAGAGAAACATAATAATACATCGCGGACTGCAATATACATGCAATATCTAATTATTGAAATCGAAAAGTCGTGGTTAAACCAATTGCTCTCTTTAAATTTCTTAAGTCAAAAATAATTAAGAGTATCATCTTTATTTTGCTGGACGGGTCACAAAAACTCATTTTTATTTTTTTTTTCAAATTATTCTTATTAAAAATGCAAAAGTTATCAGATTAGATTTTTTTTGTATAAAAATTACAAAAAAAAAAACGTATTTTTAAAGAAAATGACTTTGTTCGGTGTATAAGCTCCAAAAAAATATCACCAAAACGTGACATACAGTCGCAGAACATCCCATAGCAAAAATTATAAAAATCTACCACAGCCAACTCTTTTTTACGCACAAAATATATATTTTATCAGACTATTTTGGAAGTAAAGTTAAATCCACTTATTTTTATCCAAGCACTCTATAGTTAAGCTATGGCAGAATCTTTTGAAGACAAAAGTGTATTTACAGTATGTAGTAAGAACTTTACATGATTGTATTTTAGTTGTTCTTTCATTTAGTGACCAATAATTACTTGACTGACCTAATAAAATTAAGACATGGGGCAAAATAAATTATGTTCCTTTAAAAGGGAAAAGTTACTATCATTAAAAAAAAATATTTCTAATTATAGACAAAATTTTATTTATTCTATGCGGATCTGTACGATATATCAGCTGAGTTTACGACTACCGTAAATACCACGCACCTAATCACTTTATTTTATATGTGATAAACACAATGTACAACGTGTAAGGTAAGCCAGATTAGTCAATCATAGTCTTGATTAAAATAAAAGACAAAAAATAATACTCAAAACCTGCACCAAATAAATTTAGTGCTTAAAATATAAAGCGGCAACCGGTGTCGACCCAAGGGTCATCATCAGGCCTAGAATGGAAGAAGAGTAGAAATCAGAATATTATGAACCTAAAGCCTCGCCTAAAGCTAAATAATTTATTACAAACCTTAGTAAAGGATTAATCAAAATTTAGGGATACAAAGTTAAACACAGAGTTATCATAAATAATACGGAGTTGGTAGGAAAAGTTGATCAAATAAAATAACATATTGCACATTAGCAACAGGCCTGTTGGAAAATTATGTAAAGTAATGCAAGTAAAAAATTATAAACGAAATATAATTAAAAAAAAAAAATGATATTAAATTATCAGAACATTTTATTAAAAGAGGAGAAGCCGCGAGTCTCAGGTCCGTGAAGTTACCACCGACAATTGCGAATTTTTGTAAAAATAAGTTGGCATTCGTTTGTTCACGATTGTCCAACAAAAATTTTAGTTTGTCCACACTTCAAAAAAAAAAAGTTATAGCAAAATGAAAAATTTGAACCAAATTTCACATCAGTAAAACCTCGATTATCCGAAACAGCCAATATTTGTAACAGGAGGGTATCCACCGAACCCTCATGCTCTGATCACAGATACATCAGATTTCACATGAGGACGTATCGGATACCTGCTCTTTAATTCCGTGACCCTAAAAGCATAAACTGGATTGGATACGAAGAGACCCTCCAGGAGGGGCTTGGAAACGTATTTAAAACTATTAAGAATAGCGCAGAGATTGAAGTGGCGAATGATCAAATTCAAAATGCCCTTATTACTGCCTATCAGGACAACTGCCCACTAAAGGAGAGACGAGACCTAAGGGTTATTCCGTGGTGAAGCAGAAGCCTCGACCAAAAAAGAAAAGAAGTTCGACATCCCTTCAATCGAGCTAAAGAATTTGGCTGCTAGGAAAAATACCGCAAATCTCTAGCGGAGTACAACAAGGCTATCAGAAAGGCCAAACGAGAATCGTGGAGGAAGTTCTGCCAGAGTATATCAGATTTACCTGCAAGTACCAGACTTCACAAGATTCTCGCCAAAGATCCCAGAGAGGAAGTCGGCTCGATAAAAAGACCCGATAACACCTGTACGGACTCTGGCAAGGAAACTTTAGAGATTCTTCTACAGAAACACTTCCCAGGCAGTCGAATCCTGGAGGACAGGCAACATGTACCCCCTACCTTTAACGGAATCGACTATACGACCCAAAAAGGAGGACTGGAACTTCGTTGCACAAATTGTCTCTCCAAATGAGCTATGAATTCATTCTCCCCCTTCAAATCACCCGGAGAGGATGGCATTTTCCTGTCCTTTTACAAAAAGGACAGGAACTCCTGCTGTCCCTGAGGGTTGTTTAGAGCAAGCCTGGCGTGGAGCTATATCCCGCTAGGATGGACGTTGGCGAAAGTCGTGTATATACACAAGGCTGGTAGAGTAGATACTTCCCTACCAAACTCTTATCGTCCAATCTGCCTAACATCCTTTCTTCTAAAAACACTATAGAGGATTCTAGATAGACATATTAGAGAAGGAGGCCTTCGAACAAACCCGTTAAACTCCTCCCAATATGCCTACCAAGCAGGCAAATCGACAGATCATGCCCTGTACAATCTAGTAGGAAAAATCGGCCATTCCATAAATCACAAGGAGATTGCGCTAGGTGCCTTCCTAGGTATAGAAAGCACGTTCAACAAGGCCCTTCCTCAGTCTTTGTTCGCTTCTATTGAAAGAAGAGGAATCGACAAACTAACTTGTAATTAGATCAAAAGCATGCTGGCAAACCGGAACATCACTTCATCACTGCAGGGAGAGACTATCAATTTTAAGCCTGCCAGAGGATGTCCACAAGGCGGCGTACTTTCGCCCCTACTGTGGACTATTCTGGTGGATAATCTGCTAAACGATCTCTCCCGACAGGGGGTGGATTTCCAATGCTATGCAAACGATCTGGTTATCATAATTAGGGGAAAGATCGAAGAGGTGATCTCCAACATCCTTCAACAAGCCCTTAATACGATAAACAGATGGTGCGAGAGGAAGTAGATGTCTGTTAACCCCCGCAAAACTGTTATTGTCCCCTTCACCAAGAGAAGATAGCTCGACAAGCTTCGACAACCTACCTTGGCTGGGGAAACCATTCCTTTTGCGGAGGAGGTGAAATATTTGAGAATCACCCTAGATAAGAAACTCACCTGGAACCCCCAATTGGATAAAACCATCAACAATGCCAGATTATCCCTTTGGATCCTTAGAAGGATATGCGGCAAAGCATGGGGGATCAGTCCTCAACTGATCTACTGGATTTACCAAACATTGGTAAAACCCATGGTTACGTACGGCTTTGTCGTTTGGTGGGACAAGGGACTTCAACGGACGGCCAGAATAAAGCAGGCTGGAATCCACCGGCTTGCGTGCCTCGCCATAACTAGAGCAATGTCAACCACACCTACGAGAGCCATGGAGACCATGCTGGACTTAACCCCTCTCCAAATTCTACTGGAAAGGGAGGCCAGGATGGTCTCCTACAGGCTCCTGTTACGAAGAACTGCGATGGGACAAGACGGGGCTTACGAGTGAAATTAATAACCACCTCATCCTCGGCATGATCTCGGACTCGCTAGTTCCCGACAGCACATAGAAAAGCCATACAGCGCCCTCATTTCAGAGAGAGACGCATGGAGCGGGAGTTTTCGGTCAGAGGCCTAGAGTTGACATATCAATAAACCTAGGCTCTCTGGTCACGATATTCCAACCAGAAATGATTGCTATAGAATTGGGAGCGAGAGAGTTGATTCATTTTCTAATTTTCTCCTCGCAAGGCAGCCCTTAAGGACCTGAGCTCCAATCGAGTTGACTCAAGGCTAGTTTGGAACTGTATAAATACCCTCGGTGCCCGGAACAAAGTTACTTTGATCTGGGTTCCGGGACACAGTGGTGTGGAGGGCAACGTAAAAGCCGACGTGCTTGCTACAAGAGGAACCGAACATGTGTTCATAGGACAAGAGCCATTCCTGGGCATTGCAAAGAGCACTGCCAAAGGAATTATCTCAAAATAGACAGAGGGTGCAACACTCACGAACTGGAGAGATACCCCAATGCTAACCCATTCGAAGGCGTTTATAACCAATCCTTATATGAACGCCTCTGCTCAGATCCGAGAATGGGGTAGGAAAGACCTACGCATTTTCACTGCACTGATAACAGGACACTGCCGTCTGGGCAGCCACATGAGAAGGATAGGTCTGCAACAAACATCGGACTGTCGATTCTACAGCGTAGAGGACGAATCTGCAGAGCACATTCTATGTACCTGCTCCGCTCTGAAAAGAACCAGGTTCCAGATCTTCGGATTTACCCGACTGGAGCCTACCGACTTTAAACAAGTCTCGCCCAATTCAACCATGACCTTCATCAAAAGGTGTGGCTTGTACGGTGAACTATAAGTTAGCCATGAGCCACAAGAGACCCGTCTGGGTCGCAGTGGAATGCGATGAGATATCCCACTCATTTTCAACCTAACCTAACTCTCCGGGGCAGCCGGGACCGAGCCTTTGCCGGATAATCGAAAAACTTAATTTTTAATAATTTATTTAGACAAAATCTTAGAAGATACATAAATTCTATTAAAATTAATATTTTTTTTAATATTAAAATTTAATGTAAGCCCAACGTTCATGCGCCAACCTGTGACCGCCAACCACGGATAATCCGCGCTCGGATGAACAATTTAAAATACCGCACGGATAATCGAGGTTCTATTTAAAAAATAATGCACGTGGTCATTAGGGACAACCTTAATATATATATTAAATACGGCAATCGTTTGTGCACACATTACTTTCGTTTGTACATGTCTTATTTTATTAATACAAGTAGTTCTAATGGCAATTTATTAAAACTAACTATTGTAATAGTTTGTCCACACATTAATTTCGTTTGTCCAGGCCCAATTTTCGTTTATCCACCCAACAACAACAAAAAGTTATACCACAATTAAAAATTCGAGCCAAATTTTATATCAGCACCGCCATAAATTATCTAAAATGGATCGTATTCCAGATATTTGAGGAAAAGTGCAAATTTCGATATTTAAAGACTCAAAAATAGATAAAGAGAAAAACACCAAATTTTAAATTTAAGCTTTAATCCATCCTGAGATGACCCAATTAATTTTTGGACATAGTCGGAACATCTGGGGGGAAGGGGTACTTTATGGAGGGTCGTTTTTGTGCTTTATGAAATATATGTTATTTACGCTTTCAGAAGAAAATTCTTCAAATAAAAGTTGCTCCTATACATAATTTTCCTAGAACGTGGTCCGTATTCGAGAAATTTGACAAAAACTGTAAAATTCGAATTTTTAAGAAAATTGTTCAAATATTATCTATAATTTTTATTTTATACATGATTTCTCTAAAATGGATCGTTTTTAATTAGTTTTAATAAATTGCTATAAGAAGAACTTACATTAATAAATGTTCATATTTTGGGCTCTTTATTTGTTAAAATACAATTATTTAAGTTTAAAATAGTAACAAAAAAAATAATACAAACAAATACCCCCTAATTTACCCAACTGTGCGCTCTTCAAAGTCTTAAAAGGGATAAAAATAAGGGTAGCCTATGTTTTATGTTCCACAAACCGGGCGGCACAGGTAACATTCTTAATGAAACCAAACCTTTTAACTGCCGGCTCTTTAAAATCACAGATTTTGTTTGAGCCATCTGTGCCGTAAAACACGCATAAAATTTTGATTTATTACTCCGTGTCGATTGCGATTCTACTATACATTCCTATAATATTAATACGCGACTAAACCCCCAGTAGACGACGATAGCCAACGAATTACTCCGCCAATTGATGGCGTAGATCGGACCCCTACTATTCTATTTTAGGCCTGATGATGACCTTTGAGTCGAAACCGACTGCCGCTTTATAATTTTAGTATTATAATTATGTGATACAGTTTTTGAGTATTATTTTTTCTTTCATGAAGAATACCACATTTGAACAGTTAAATGCCCTCTACGATTTATTGCTTTGATTGTTTAGCAGGAACATAAGCACCAGCTTCTTAAATCCAAAGCACAAAAAACCACCAGCGAAACCAACACCTCCAAAAAAAAACCACACAAAGACAAACAGGGAAATAATGTTGTGCAGGGCCTTATCTGTTTTTTTTTTATTTAGTTCACTTACCCTTGTCGGAATCTTCGACGTCTTCTCATTGTCAATGTCGTAACACCACCATTATTTTCGGCCCTGCACAACATACAAACATTTTGTTAAATAAAAAAAGACATCGTCAGAATCTCTGAATGAAACTATAGCTGGATGATGGATCTACGTTTAGTGAAAAAAAAAATGTTACATGCTTAATTTACTTAAGAGCTACTACTGATAGATATTAAAAAAAAAGTTAAAAATATGATGAAATATGATGAAATATGATGAAATATTTAGAAAAGTACTTAAACAAAAAAATATTATGTTCTATGCCTGTGGAACCCAGTATATTGCGAACCATATTAGAAAATCGAAATTTTAACTCCTGAGACGGAATATTCCAATAATAAAACTGAGATCAGAGGAAGTATTTAAGATGAGAGTTCATTGCATTTAATTTTGTTTCCAAATGAATTTAAAAACGGTAAAAGTTAAAAAGATAAGATCTGCTAAAAATAAATAATTAGAGCAGTTGCTGACCCTATTATCAATATAGCCCAAGAGCCCACTGCAAATTTTTACCGTCATCTGATAACGAAATGAAATATACCCCAGAACCATGGAAAAACATTGTACTTTACCAAATGGCACCTGTGCCAATCCCAATCCTGAGCAAAGTGGATTAAAAAAATTATTTTATATTAAAAAAATAACAAAAGGCATGACAGCGCTAATTTTGTTTGCCCTTAAAGTTTTCCAAAAAATAACATTAAAATATATCGTTAAAGGGAAACATTTTCTTCCTCTTAACGTCGCACAAAAACATTATCCACGATTAGTAGATAATAGTACATTATATACCTAGGGTGAGAAGTGAGCTATTATTAACCGAGCACTTTAATATCCTGAGGCGCTACGCGAGGTAAATAATAGCTTTCTCAGCCGAGGTATATATAGAATTTTTTTTACTACTAACATTAATATATTAGCAATTTTAATTTTGACATAAGTAATTTCCTAACAATTTGTTAAATATTTCGAAATATCAAGCAGAGTAGAGCGTGTTTCTAATCAGACTGGCTTTATTTATGTAAAAATTTGGCATGTGTCAAATTTTGATATGATTCTAGGAAATATCCCATTGCATTTTTGATATTTTAGTGACATGGATTTATTGGTATTAATTAATAATTTTTGAAGCCTATTGCCGGTGTTGAATTTCCTAGTTAATATATATTTTTGTGCTTTTGGTTAAAATTACGTTAACGAGTGTTTCTGTTAATTTGGTTAAGATTATAGAATTTTTCTCATTATTTACTTAGGTGTTTTTTATTATTATTATTGGATCGTAAGTTTGACAGATGACGGTTCCACCAAGGAGCATCCCTACTAGTTATATTTCTTTGAATGGGGCACCTATTGGTTGCTACACGAACATCTAAAAATATTTATTTACTAAACCCAGGACATGTTTTATTATATGGTTTAAAAGACATTATAGGTACTAAACGTTTATTATTGATCAACTTATTTAAAAATCTTACTATCCTTATATTATGAAGTGAACTATGTAGTACTTTGTATACATGTAAATGGTAATAAAACCGTCACAAATCAGATTGCGGTTTGATTCTAAACAAAATTTGGCCAAATCTCGATACTGTGAATTTATAGATATCCACCCAGGCAGCACACCAAATCCTTTGGATATCTACTGAACATCCCAATATCCACTGAATGTCCAGTCCATGGTGGATATCTATTTTATATCCATGAAATGTAATTTATAGACATGCAAATGTCCATAAATAATAGTAATTATATATAGCAAATTATTAAAAAATTACGCCATTGTGGCTAATAGTACCGTTCAGATATTTAAAATTAATTTTTTTAAGGTGTATTCAATATCCCATGGACATCCACTATAAATATATCAAAGTCTAAGCGCGGACGCAAACCATCGTGGATATCTACTAGATGTAATTTTTGTATAGATGGCGATACCACTTTCGTATCTACTCATGCTCAACCCGCCGTAAATGAGTTCGAACGAATTTTTTTTGACAATCCGACTCCATTAGAGACTGGAGTCGAGAATTTCCATTTATTGCTGAAGAGTTCTAATAAGGATGACTTTCTCCTTAGTGCCCTTATAGTGGGCAAAATCAAAGGCAGATTGTTGGAAATATTTTTTATCTCTATTTTCTTTCGACGTTATTCAATAATCATTGGATACTTATGAACCTCTACTAAAGATACCCATAAAATATTTTGCTGAATATTTGAATTTTATATCCATATTGGATATCCACAAAATATATTCTGTGGATATCTCTGGGATTTCTTGTATTGTCTGGAAGATACTCATTAGATATTTTGCTGAATATCCATAGGATATCTTCTATATTCTGGATATAGACGGACATTTGGATATCCATATTCCACGGAATATTTCTGATATCCTGTGGATATATTGGATATCGACAAAAGATATTCTGTGGATATCTCTGGGATTTGGTGTGTTGTCTGGGGGGCATATATCATAAGTAATAAAATTTTACGATTTACGCTTGGAAAATAATGAATACTTCAGTTTTGATTTTGACATTAACACCATATAGATTGCAATTTGCTGAGGGCTTTTTCTAAGATTTAATTTTTAATACAAACACTATCACATACTATAAGAAATAAACAAATTTGAAGCTAAAAAGTAAGAAAAAATTCAAATTATAATTGATACAAATTAAAATATAAACAATGAACAGGAACGCCGATGTTGCCAAATAATGAACTGATTTTAAAACAAACTTGATAAATGAATTGAAATTAAAAAAAAAACAATTTAATAAATCGGTTTTATAAAAAATTCTTAAATAAATATAGAGTAAATATTGCATATTGCCAGACACAAATTTTGCTACTTAAAAAAAAGGGCCTAAAAAATCCGACGAAGATGCAAAATTTCGATACTCCTGGCAAAACTGAATAATAGCCTACTTATGCTTTTCACAATTTTTCTCCAGAGGGCCTATAGGGACCGTGCGTCTTGACTTTAACGATAACTGGTGACAAAAATGTGAACTTTATGGGGGGTATTTATTAATGTTTTATACGGCATTTATTGTTTAATAATTATTAATTAAATAAAGTCGAATTATTTTCGTAATATCATTATCGAAAAAACTTGTTGCATCCGTGGATGTACAAACACATCCCTTTGGAAACCTAGATTTCATTCGATAGTAAAGAAATTTTACAAATTTCCACAGAAATGTCTTACACCCAATGATATACATAATTACAAAGATTGCTTATCCATATGTAAATCAGACGACGAAAAGCGTATTTCACTAGACAGTTTTCTTTTTATCTAGCTTGTATCAATTTTGAGCACTTAGTTGTGAAGAAATCATTTACAGAAACCGGTTTAGAAATTAGAATCTTTAGTGTTTTCTTGTCACTAAGATTTTACATATTTAAATGAACATTTTATATAAATATAATTTTACAGATAATTAATGGTTTATTCTGTGATTAAAACTAATGTAGAATGTTTATTATGAAATGAGAATGTCTAATTTGACAAACATATCATGGCCCTCTTTACAATTTATTAACTATTTCTCATTTATTATTAAAATAAACAAATCATAAATAACACATTGCAATTACTGTCAAAAGAGATTGCAACAAACTTTAAATATTAAAAATCCATGATTTTTTGTAAAAAATTTTTAGTGACATTACCATTAAACAATATTCAGAATAATAGATAAGTGTCCAATTACAACTCTTACCAAAGTTGTTATATACCTCATCTCAAAGTTGTTTACATTACCTTTTCAAAATGTATTACATATTGCAATTATGTATTTTATATAGTATTATTTCTGAAATGAGAGTAGTCTAATAGTTATTTATGCAACAAGTGTAAAAAGGTTTATTGCACGCGACGTGAAATTGTCGAATGCAATAAACACTTTTTGCACGAGTTGCATACAATATTTTTTCTACGTTCATGCAAAAACAAAAAAAAATTTATAGGAACTGCAGTTGTATTATCCAAATCATAGTATCAGTGATCGTGTACCTTTGTTTGAGGCATTTATTTACGTTTGTGTTCATAATTTGTAATGACATTTTTTAATAAAATACATTTTTTTATTAATTTATTTATTAAATGATTGAAAATAATATAAAATATGCAATTGTTTTTTAAACGTAACACAGAAAATGAAAATGGACTAAATATTTGGCGTTGATTTGAATATTTAGGTTTGTCATGATCATAAAACGCTGTAGTAAAATGACAGATGAGTGCAATAAAATTTTTATTGCACTAGTGCAATAAAGACCCACTTTTTTCACTAAATATAGTTCAACAAAGTTTTGTTTTTTGCATGAACGTAGAAAAAATTATTTATATCCATCTGTTATAAAAATTGTTTAGATCTCTTAATATTATTTAACTACATGGAAACTCAACTTTCCAAATACATAATAACATGTCTTGAAGTAAAACTTTATTTATTTTCTTTTTCTAAAGATTAAAATGCTGAAATTTTATTTTAAAAACACATTTGGGCTAGAACGGCTCTATTTTAGTGAGCACTAGGAAAGGCACATTGCAACCCGCTTTTCATAATTTTTTTATAGATGGGTGAGCAATCTATAATGTGTATCATTGGACATCTCATAAACGTCAGTGGATGAATGACATTTCGACTAACATAAAGATTTATTTTTATTATTATCAATCTCTTTTTATTAATTTACATTTTTTAAATGTTATTGTAATACTTTTAAATTCAGTGTTAATAACTACCGATATTTTGACATTGGATACACTTGTTTAAGGTACAACTTTACAATTTTATTGTCACATAGCTATTTAAATCTTTTTGCTTAAAATGTATATACTTGTCCAGATTTTAATAATGTTTCACATTTTACGTCATTTTGACCATGTACACGATTGTTTGGTACGGGCCGGTATCTATTTTTACCTATATTTTAATATTTTAAAAAATATCCTTTATTATTTACTTGCAATGTTTACCCCATTTAATTCTAAAATTAAACACTAGAGAGGGCTAACTTCGGCAATAGTGCTGCCTCTATATTTCACGCACGGTCCCTATCACTTACAATTAGCTTGAATCGCGAATCGCATCTTAATTTAGAGGTCCATGAAGTTAGCTGCGCCAAATGGGAATTTTATAAAATAAAGTTGGCATTTGTTTGTCCACGTTTATCCAACAAAAAGTTTCGTGATAACTTTACAGACCTTGATTTTGGACCTAGGAGCAAAATCGGAATAGTTGAAAAACTTTATTCGTGTAACGTTTTGTTTTGGAGCCCTTTAATTATCATTGGTAAAATTACTTT